>CM035422.1:13062033-13197033 GCA_020310875.1 Ceratopteris richardii
TGAGCTTTACATTAGGACTAATGACCTCTTCAATCTCTTCCTCTTTTGAATCCTCTTGAGCTTCCATAGAGTCATAATTTGTCTCTTGTAACCTTCTATACTTTGAAGTAAGGGATGCTCTTTCATAATCATAACTGTAAGAGTCATCATATAAGTGCACCTTTGATGTAGAAGCCTTTGGTCCATTGATTGTGATTGGGTCTTGAGTTTGAATCTGCACATCAAAGTCTGCATACTCCTTGTGATCCTCTTCATCCAACTTTGCCTTGCCCTTGTCTTCATACCATGAACTTGACTAATCAAACACAACATCTCTTGACACATATAGCTTCTTTGAGAGACGGTTGTAGCACTTGTATCCTTTTTGCTCATTTGAGTATCCAATGAAGACACATTTCTCACTCTTGGGCTCTACCTTTGTTTTCACTTCACTAGAAACATGAACAAATCATACACATCCAAAAATCTTGAGGTGTCCCATGGTTGGTTTATTGCCATAATAGACTTCGCCTAGAGTAAAGTTGTGCACACCACTTGTTGGAACCCTATTTATCAAGCAACAAGTTGTATTCATAGCCTCAACTAAATACGACAATGGTAACTTACCTTCATTAATGAGACATATAGATATCTCAACCAAATGCATATTCTTCCTCTCTACAACACCATTTTGTTGAGAGGTGTACTTGCATGTAAAGTGCCTTTTTATGCCATTGTCTTGCAAGTAATTTGTGAATTCCTTGGATAAATACTCTCCCCCTCCATATGACTTTAGTGTCAATCTGTGCATCACATTCTTTCTCAGTAAGGGACCTAAACTTTTTAAAGCATAAAAAAAATTCTGATTTTTCCTTGATAACATATAGCTATACCTTTCTTGAGTCTTCATCAATCAAAGTGAAAAAGTGCCTAGTTCCTCCCAATGAAGTTTCTCTCCTAGGCCCTGATACATCTGAGTGTATAAGCTCCAAGAGCTTAGAGGATCTATACTCACTCTTTGGAAATGACTTCCTTGCATTCTTACCTAGTTGACAAGCATCACAAAATTCATGTAGACCTTTGGTAAACCCTACACAAAACCTCCTTTGCACATGCTTTTTAAGTTGGAAATATTGATATGTCCTATCCTCTTGTGCCAAAGATCAATCTCTATAATTCTTTTGTTACCAATCATCACACAACATACCTTGTTGTGTGTAGGAGCAACATCTAGTGTGAAACAATATAACCTACATACCTCTCTCTACCATCTCTCCTACATAGATAAGGTTCTTGGAAATATATGGAACATGGAGCACATCTCCCACATGTATAATGGGACTCTCAATGTTACCTCCTATCTCCACACAACCTTTTGAGCTTGGGACTTGCATATGAACAAAAGATTGCTCCATACATGATATGAGACTAGCGAATCCATAGTCTATATACCACTTTGTGTCCTTGGGATCACTAGTGTAGCCATGTTTCATGGCTAGGAGGGTCTTCTTCCCATCATCCTTCTTGGAGTTGTTAGCATACTTCCCTTGCTCCTTCTTCTTCTTGCCTTTGTCATCCTTGAACCATAAATTTGAAGAAATATGATTCTGCTTACCACATATAATACAAGCTTTACCTTGATGAGGGTTGTTCTTCTCTATGCCATTCTTGCCCTTCGTTGAAGATGATGCCTTGCTATCTCCTTCTGAATCTGAATCTTCTTCCTTGGACTGCTTCCACTATTTTTTTATCCTTTTCCCTTCTTGACACTATTGAATTTGCCTTTTCTAGCATATAGGACCTGTGAGTGATCATCCTTCTTGGATGTGTATCCTATGGCAACTTTTTCTACCACTAGGTGTGGGATCAACTTCTCAACAATTGGTGGAGCATCTCTATAAAAGATGGTACTAACGAGGGGTTTCACTTTTCTCCCCCTCTCAGCTGATTGAGATTAATCTACATAAGGTCTTCTTCATTTACTTTGCAACCAATGGATGCCAACTGCACCCTCAAATCCTTCATCCTCAAGGTGTGGTCAACAATAAATTGACCACTACCCGTCTTCAAAGAATGGAGTTCATTCTTAAGCTGCATCTTTTTGCTTCTCATGGAAGTGGAATATATCTTCTCTAAGGCCTCCCAAACATCTCTAGAATGATCAAACTTTGATATATGACCAATCATAGTGTTGGATATTACATGTGATATGTAGAAGATAGATCTCCTATTCATTTCCTCCCAATCCTTCAACATCTTCAGCTCTTGATTGGTGATCTTTGGATCTTTGGGATGTACATTAGCCATATTTTCATCTCCACCCACAATAGGCCATAAACCTTTGCTCATGAGGTATTTCATGACTTTGAACCTTCATGGCTTATAGTCGTCTTTGTTAAGCAATTCCACTTTTTTACCTAAATATACCATAATGAATGGGAAATTAGGGTTAGATTAAAATCTAACTCTTATTCTTGATGTCAAAGCTTTTCTTTCCTTCTCCTAGAGTCTTCAAAGGACTTTTCCTAATTCGATACCAATTGATGGAATTTCATCCCTTAGATTTGCACATTAGAATTCAAAACCCAATACCTAGGTCCCTTCATACAACTTTTTTGCTACCCTATAGCAAAACTATGATTCAACTACCTTACACTAATCCAAATTATTTAATCTCTTAGCCACACTTAGTAACATTCATAAGCTTTTCAACATGCTATAGAACACCTTAAATGCATCTGTTTAGGTCAATCAACATCTATATACAAGGTAGACTACGTAGAGATGGATGATATGTAGAAATTTGGGTTACAAAGATACACCAATTTCTCTACACATAAAATTGATTTCAAGAAGCCCCCTTAGAGAACATAAGACACATAAGCTACAAAATTCACTTTAAATCTCTTGAATTGGATATGTACACAAAGAGTTACAATTGCTATAATCTTTCTCAAAGATTATCCAATTTTGAGCCAATTACAATCATAAATAGATCCATCAAAATTGATCAGTTTTTATATAAGAAGGGTTGATTTTATGGGTTCCAAGGGTTATGAACCTTTAGCTTTCTTGGGATTCTCTTGGGTTTTCTAGGGAGACCTATGGAAACTTTTGGAGAACCTTTGGGTTTTGTTAATGAGCCATTTGGAATTGAATGGTTTGAGCTTTAGGATGTGGAGCTCTATTAATTCAATAATTGAAGTCAATGCCACTTGAGGCTGTATATACAAATTCAGAACTCCTCTTAAGAAACAGTGTGATTTTTGTTGATATACTTTGGTGGTGATGTGTGAAAACATATGTAGGAAAGCCATGGTAATGTTTTTCTCCTTATAAGGTTTGTTTTGTTGAGATATCAAGCTCAACATGTGATGATCAGGGATGACACATATCACTTTTCCATTTCTTTGACATGTATGGTGGTTATGCAAGTATATGATAGGGATACTTTAGTGAGTTTTACAAGATTTATATATGGAGAGTGATAGCACATTTAGTTCTTATCAAGTCACTCATTTGTGGACATTAGGATTTTTCTTATGTATTGTTTTTTATATATCGCACTAAATATAGTGTTGTTTTAGCTCATTCTTTCATATTCATTTATGTACTAGAAGAAGATCATTCTTCCTTGCCTCAATTTGTGTGTGCTCTTCTTTGAGTGTGAGAGCATGCGAGTGAGCTCTCTTTTGTTAGACATCTACGGAAGCACGTGAACAATGCAAGGAAGAAACAGAAGTTTGGAGCACAACACACAATACTAAATATACTACTAGAAAATGTACAAAGATAAGTAGCCGATTAGGGTAATAGGCATATATACAATCCGGGGGAGAAAACCTCCTAAAGAGGGAAAAAAGTGTCTTGATAGTCCTAGTATGTTCACACACATCACTACCTAAATATATCAACGAGTCCCCCCTATGAGTGATGCGATGAACAAGCAGTTGGCATTCATGTATAAGGGCATGCTAAGCTATGTGGAATCAATCCACAAAAGGAAGTAAGCCCAAAGATTTGCAAAAACCAGAGCCTTTGTGAAAAGGTCTACAATGTTCTCCTACATGGGCACGTATGCAAAGCTGATCTCTCAAGTAGAGAACCTCTCCGAAACCTAATGATAATGCACCTCAATGTGCTTAGTGTGCAACATAGGGTTCCTCACAACTACCAATGTTCTCTAAATGTCAATGAGGATGGTGGTGGCACAAGACTTACCAACACCCAAATCAGCCATAAGGCATCTTAGTCACACACACTCAATAGTGGCTGTGACAGCTACCCTATACATAGCCTCATAACTAGAAGTGGCGACAATAGGCTGCTTCTTGCTCAACCAAGATATCCATGAGCTACCAGGCATGAAGCAAAAACCATTGGTGGACACATGAGTGCCGTAGCAACTAGCTAAGTTAGAGTCGAAAAAAGCATGCAAATCTATTGGTAGGGATCTCCCTTGGGATAAAACAACCCAAGTACCTAGATACCACTCAAGTAACAAAAGATGTGCTTAACCACCTACCAATGCTTGACACCTAGGAAATGCATAAACCTGCTCAAGATAGAAAATTGAATATCTAGTCGAGTAATGCAAAGTGAATCAAGCATCCAACAGCCTATTGATAGAGAACAACATCAAATGCATCTCCAGCATCATGAAGACTCAAGCATAAGCCTGTCTCCATAGGATTGGCAATAGGTTTACAATCTTCAAGGCCAAAATGCTGGAATAATGTATCAATATATTTCATTTGACACAAAGCCATTCCACCATCATCTTCCATAAACTAAATGCCCAAATAGTGATGCAAATGCCCAAAATCAAACATCTCAAATGAGGCATGCAAATCAGCCTTAAAGTCAGCAATATGCATGTCATGACGATGAGTGAGCAACAGGTCATCAATATACACCACAATGATAAGAAGTACATCATTAGCATGCTTAACATATAAGGTGCTTTCAGTTGGACTATTCTCAAAACCATGTGCAATCAGATAAGCATGTATCTTTTCATACCAAGCATGTTGTTGGAACTCAAGGTCAAGCACAAGCATGGAAGCACATCAGAAAGGTGGAAACACACAAGAAGAAGGAGCAAGTAGGGAGCTCCATGAAGTACATGTCAACTTTTCAGAAGAATCCCCTACAAAAATAGTGATTTCCATCACTAAAACCTTTGTAAATACCATTATCTATTTTTAGTAACTCCATTTTGTTCAAGCCGAGGAGTCCTCTAGCTTGAGGAGTATTAGAAGTACCATCGTACCAATTTTCATAATTTTTAGACTTCGTTTGAGCCCTCAAATAAGCCCTGGAACCTAATTTTTAACTAGGCCGGACACTAGGTCTGGACAGGGCCAAAACTAGTCCAAAAACTATAAAAAGAGCTAGAGAGCTCATTTTTGGGGTTAGCTTCTTGTAGATTTCAGTTTTGTAATAGATTTCTTTTGTAATCAAAACCCTTCCATTGTTCCTCTCTTTGATCTTACTTTGTGTGCGTGTGTGTGTATGTGTGTGCATGTTTGTGTGCTTTCACTCACGCACTTGTGCCTTCACTTGCTCGTGGTCTTCATACCAGTCCTCACGTCTCCGCGGATTGACAAGTAAAGGAGGTGGTGCTTACGCTTGAGCTACACCAAATTTTGGCGCCGTTGCCGGGGAGAGAGCTTCGAGGACGAGCGTTGTGATGGTAAGATCGTAGATTTGCGACGTTGGAAGGTAAAAAAACTGTCATTTCAGTTCCTTTTCTGTTTTTTCCTCTTCTTCTTCATCATCATCATCATCTCCACCTTCTTCCATCTTCTTCTTCATAGAAATTTCTTGTTTTTTAGTGCATTTTCACCATCTTCATACCATTTTTCATGCATTATTGTGTGGGAAGGAGTTAGGAGAAGCAAGGGAGAGCAAGCGCTGTGTTTTTTTCATGATTTTCTGCTCATACGGAGCTCGCCATAGCCGGCGCTCAGAAATTTGAATTTCCCGCCAAAAAACGTGCTTCTGTGATCAAAATCGCGATTCTGTGAAAATTCAAATTTTTTTTGAAAAATCACGATTTTCTGTTTTCCCGCCTAAAAGTTGGCTGAAAAAATCACGATTCTGTGATTGTGCTCAAAATCGCGATTCTCACAAATCACGATTTTCAGCCAAAACAAATACGATTCTGAGAATCACGATGTTGTGAAAACACGATTCTGTAAAAAGACGATTCTCTACTCAAAATCGCGATTCTCACCAATCACGATTTTCAGCAAAAACACGATTTTCAGCAAAAACACGATTTTGTGAAAACGCGATTCTGTGGTAGTGCTCAAAATCGCGATTCTCACGAATCACAATTTTCAGCCAAAAACACGATTCTGTGAAAACACGATTTCTTGCTCAAAATCGCGATTCTCACCAATCACGATTTTCAGCAAACACGATTTTGTGAAAAAAGGCGATTCTGTGTAAACACGATTTTTTGCTCAAAATCGCGATTTTCTAAAAAACACGATTCTGTGCTCAAAATCGCGATTTTCATGTCAAAAAAACACGATTCTCTAAAACACGATTCTCTGCTCAAAATCGCAATTTTCTAAAAAACACGATTCTGTGCTCAAAATCGCGATTTTCATGTCAAAAAAACACGATTCTCTAAAACACGATTCTCTGCTCAAAATCGCGATTTTCTAAAAACACGATTCTGTGCTCAAAATCGCGATTTTCATGCCAAAAATACGATTCTGCAAAAACACGATTTTGTGAAAAAAACACGATTCTCTGAAGTCAACATCGCGATTTTCAGAAACACGATTTTCAGAAAATACGATTTTCAGGGGCTCAATATCGCGATTCTCACAAATCACGATTCTGTGCTCAACATCGCGATTTTCATGCCAAAAACACGATTCTGAGAAAACACGATTTTGTGAAAAAAAAAAAAAAAAAACACGATTTTGTACATCACGATTCTCTGAGTCAACATCGCGATTTTCATAAACACGATTTTGTGCTCAACATCGCGATTTTCATAAACACGATTATGTGCTTAACATCGCGATTTTCTGAGTTCACAAAATCGCGATTCTCTGAAAATTCACAAAATCGCGATTCTCTGGAAGTTCACAAAATCGCGATTTTCTCCAAAGGTCCTGTTCGCCTGTTTTGACCCCCAGGAGCCTGAATTGGCATAACTTTTTCATCCAAAGTCCATTTTTTGAGCTCTATAGCTCGTTGGAAAGCTCGTTTCAAATGCTATATGGCCTCAATTGTTTTTTATAAGAATAATGCGTTGATTTTCAGATAGACTAATTTGAAGTTGGGCCTCAAGTGGGACTAGGAAACCAAGGGGGCTCCCAAGGATTTTTGAGCAATACAAAGGGGGAGAAAATTGTGTCATGGGAAAGAAAAAAGCAAAAGATAGAAGAAAAGGGGCTAAGATTGAAAAAACGGA
This sequence comes from Ceratopteris richardii, assembly GCA_020310875.1. NCBI lineage: Eukaryota > Viridiplantae > Streptophyta > Polypodiopsida > Polypodiales > Pteridaceae > Ceratopteris > Ceratopteris richardii. Next base: position 13,069,451 of record CM035422.1, read on the forward strand.
GGGGATAAACATGAAATACATGAGATAATATCACATAAAGGTGAAGCATCTAGAGAAAAATTGCAAGGAGTCAAGGAAACGGGGGAAATATCTAAGGAGGTTGGATCCTTATTTGCAACAAGAGAATATGATAATACTTTTGTGGATATCAAAATAGGATATGACCATAGAAGGTTGGGTGTTTATATCAATCCTAATTGTGAGTGGAATTTAATTCATATTGACCTAGTGACCATTATCTTTGAGAACATTCAACCAACAACTCATCCTTCTATCCTCATGGATGGGGAACATTATGAATGCATGGGTAAAGTTGTGTTGCCTGTTATGGTGGATGATATGCAATTTTTGGAAACATTCTTTGTCATGGATTGTATAGATGAAGACTTGGTCATTGGCACCCAAAGGTTCATTACACAAAATCATCAAGAATTTGAGGTGCCTTCTCCACCTATTATCCGTGCTTCTACATATATGTCTATGGAAAATCCTAATGACTATCCACCTTATGATAATTGGGGGCAAAATCATCCTTTCACAGAGCGTGCTTTTCATGAAAAAATTTTTCTTTCTACTCATGTTTTTGAATCTAATCCTTCTTTGAGTAAATCACAGGAAACCTTAGAGAATGGAGAAATGGAGGACTCCAAGTGTTTGGGGGATGTGAAAGGACCCTCTCTTCCTGTAAATTTGGATTCCCCTCATGAAGCCATAAGTAGGGATGATCTACACTCAGATGGTCAAGAAGGAGATGATCAACCAATGTTGTGTATCACTGATGTGGAAAAGGAGGTCGACTCTAGGGTGAATCATGACAATCCATCACCCATTTGTACATCTAGGGATTCTATGTGTAATAAGGATAAATGTCTCGATGAATCTCTAGATCAATCTCAAACCACACAACCCATTGATCCCTTGCATAAGTCTGATGTAGGTATAGAAGATCAACCCTTGTTGCACTCCCCATGTAAAGATGAGTTTTCTCAAAAGACTCACATAGAAGGCCCAAAAGACCCTTACATCAAGAAACAGAAATCACATTTTCTTGGTAATGTCAAGCAAATTTGGGTGGCCAAGAAATTACTTAGAGCCCAACCAAATAGCACTATGATATGGGTACCAAAGAAAGCCCTTGCACAAAATCAGTCCCCTCACACTAGACTTCAAAATCTATGGTCTAGGCCTACCATGACTTATCCTCAAGAAAGACCACTTCCAATCCAAGGATCCCAAGCAATCAAGCCTAAGCTCAGAGAAAATCCAAGGGGGGACTTCAAGGCAACAACCTGCACAACAAAGACATCAAGGCGAGGTAAAGGACTGAATCAAGCATAGAGCTCCCATAAAGATCAAAGAACCTCTTCTGCAAGGATATGTGTTTGGAAGACGAAAGTACCGATAGCATCCACCAAAATAAAGAGCCAGCCACGATGGATCAAACCCTCACAAAATCATTCAAACATGAAGCGGCCAAAGGTGATCACTACCCAGTCACAGACCGTTCTCAAATGGATCCCTATAAGGAGGAATGATCAATTGTCATCTCGAGATACAATGGATACCTCCAACAAAGATGGCATCAACATCTGCAAGTGACATCAAGCCTCGACGAGCGACAACCATGTGCTCCTTGCACAACCTTGTCTTTTGCACCATTTAGGTCATGCATTTCCAAAGTATGCACTCATATAGGGCCACATTACATGGCTTTGCATAGACACACTTGAGAATCCCAAGCACAAGAGCACATTGACATATGTCAAATAGTTCTATTGATACTAACTTTTGTGTTCTTGTTTTGTGATATCCTGTTCCTCTCAAAAAAAAAAAAAAAAAAAAAAAAAAAAGAGAAAGAAAAGCGGGAGAGAGCTTGTTCCCAGGTTTGGCTTATGGAACATGAATGAGTCATGCTTAGGTGGACCATCAACCAGGGCATTCATCGACAATGATAAACCAACCAATGGTCCATCATGATGAAAGGTGTACAACACGAAGAGATCCGCATCGACTGACCTTTCCTTATGGTAAGAATCTTCTACTTAGGCCACATTATAACCATGATAGAGTAGGAAACCTCTTCATCAGCATACCCTTGAGCACTTAGCTCAAGACCCCAAATTTTTGCACCATACTTCTTCCAATGCATTTTCCAAGTAAGCATGCATAGGGCTACATTACAAGGCCGTGCACAAGGCACATAATTTTTTCAACCCATGCACTAACACACTTACCCATCATTCACTATGGGTTATGAGTACTTGGCATGACTACTCTGAGCATCATCTTTAGAAGAGCTAGAGGACATCCTGGGGGCAACATCAATACCTAGGAAGCAATTTGAAGCTAGCAGTTGCTCCAACTCAATCTTGATAACCTCTTTTGAGCAACTCACAATCTTTGAAAGCTCACAACGACGCATTCCTGCGGAATCCACGAAAGAAGCACATACCAAGGGACTATGACTTGCAAAGGCTTGCAGTGACAAATGAAGAACCGGACAACCAACGCTGCCAAATTTGGAAGTTAGACGGCTCTTGTTCATACAGAATGGATACTACCTCTCAAAGCACTACATGGAACAACCACTACAACAAGGGTCTGTCAGGGACGACAGACTCGAGAGGGGGGGGAGTGTTGGAACTCAAGGTCAAGCACAAGCATGGAAGCACATCAGAAAGGTGGAAACACACAAGAAGAAGGAGCAAGTAGGGAGCTCCATGAAGTACATGTCAACTTTTCAGAAGAATCCCCTACAAAAATAGTGATTTCCATCACTAAAACCTTTGTAAATACCATTATCTATGTTTAGTAACTCCATTTTGTTCAAGCCGAGGAGTCCTCGAGCTTGAGGAGTATTAGAAGTACCATCGTACCAATTTTCATAATTTTTAGACTTCGTTTGAGCCCTCAAATAAGCCCTGGAACCTAATTTTTAACTAGGCCGGACACTAGGTCTGGACATGGCCAAAACTAGTCCAAAAACTATAAAAAGAGCTAGAGAGCTCATTTTTGGGGTTAGCTTCTTGTAGATTTCAGTTTTGTAATAGATTTCTTTTGTAATCAAAACCCTTCCATTGTTCCTCTCTTTGATCTTACTTTGTGCGCGTGTGTGTGTATGTGTGTGCATGTTTGTGTGCTTTCACTCACGCACTTGTGCCTTCACTTGCTCGTGGTCTTCATACCAGTCCTCACGTCTCCGCGGATTGACAAGTAAAGGAGGTGGTGCTTACGCTTGAGCTACACATGTGGTGCTTTTTTCAAACCATATAAAGCCTTTCTTAACATGCACATCTGGTTTTCGTGCCCTTTCTGCACAAAGCCATGGGGAGGAAAAACATACACTTCTTCATGCAAGTTACCAATCAAAAATGTTGTTTTAATGTTCAAATGATGTACATTCCAATCATGATGAGCTACAAGTGCAGAGATGCTATGAATAGTAGTCACTCAACAAGTAGGAGCAAAGGTTTCATCAAAATCAATAACTCTTTCCTGTGCATAAACCTTTGCAACAAGCCTAGACTTATACTTGTGAACTATTCCATCAGGTTTATGCTTCAGCTTGTATACCCACTTAGTACCAATGACCTTCTTGCTAGGAGGAAAGTCACATAAAGACCAGGTATCACTTTTCATGGTAGCATCAGATTCAGATTGCATTGTAGCCATCTAATGTTTAGAATTTTGTGTTTCATCAAACGAAACATATTCAGTATCATCACTGAGACTAGATGCACCCATAGCATAGCAATTTGATGCAAAAGAGGCGCTATGAGAGCTTGAACAAGTATGGTATGACAGAGGTGTTGTGTTTACAAACTTGTAAGCATCAAAGTACACAACGAAACATGATGAGACCTCCCAAGATCTTCAAAACACCAACCAAATATTTCTAAGCTTCAAAAACAAACTTTCCTCCAAACTTTCAAGAAAACAGAAATAGGTCACTGTAGCAAAATAACCACCAGAAACTCTCTGAGCAGAATTTGACACAAATAATCATGTATCCTAAAAGTAGACTTTGAGCAGCATGCTTTAGAAACAAAAACCTCAAAAATGGTGGAGTATAGCTCTCGAACGAGCAGCTTGAAGTCAAGGAATGAGAAGGCCTGCAACAACACGATATGACTAACTATCTGAATTGAAAACTGATGTACAGGAGCAAGAAAACTTAGAGATATATAAAAAATTTTGATATGGATAGAAAGTACGAGAGCTAAGGAAACTCCTCCAATTAATTACACTCAAAAATACCTCATAACGACTGAGATATGAAAGCTTGAAGAGAGGTGTGTCTCTAATGAGGCACCGTATAGACACAAAAAAGAAGATCTGCAAAAACGCCTATGTGTGCAGAGTTTTCTCATTGAAAATTGTATAGAAACTAATGCAATTATATAGTACAAGTTGTAAGCTTTGCAACACAACATAAATCACTCAATTTGGACACCTACACTAAGAGAACCACTCTTTTTATTGAGAGGCTATCAACAGAAGCGCCTTCCTTGTCTAAAAATAGACACCTCTCCTTTCCTTCTTACTTTTATCTACTTTTGCTCTAAATTTGAAGATGTGAACACCTTCACATGTTATTTTGCATAACTAATAAGATCCACAAGCTTCCATATACCATTTTTAATAATTAATAAAATCCACAAGACTCCAAGATTACTTTAGAGCTTGTTTTTATGTAACATTGCCCCCCTCAAGCTCTAAATCCAAAGCTTTGACTCCAAGTAGTACTTTGATTCGCTTAAGCTTCTAAGCATCTACTGCTTTTGTAAGTATGTCTGCTAATTGATATTTAGTTCCAACATGTTGAATATCAATATCTTCATTCACCACCTTCTCTCGGATATAGTGATAGTGCACTTCAATGTGTTTTGTTCTTGCATGGTACACGGGATTAGACGCAAGTTGTAATGAACTTACATTATCTCCAAAGAGTAGTGGACGTGTTGTAGATAGATTCATATCTTCATAAAGCTTCAAATACCACATAATCTCACATGTTGCATTTGTAAGACTTCTATATTCAGCTTCTGTGCTTGAAAGTGCTACTGTAGGCTGTTTTATAGAACTCCATGAAACCAAATTATTCCTTGCAAATATTAGATATCCACCTGTATGTTGGAGATAGACGTCTGCGGAAGCACGTGAACATCACAAGGAAGAAGAAGAAGCTTGGAGCACAAACACACAATACTGAATGTATTACTAGAGAATGTACAAAGATAAGTAGCCCATTAGGGCAATAGGCGTATATACAAGCCAGGGGAAAAAAACCTCCTAAAGAGGGAAAAAAGTGCCCCGGCGGTCCTAGTGTGTTCACACACATCACTACCTAAATATATCAACAAATCCCCCCTGGGAGTGATGCTGTGAACAAGGAGCTGGCACTCATGTATAAGGAAGTGCCAAGCTATGTGGAAATCACTCCACAAAAGGAAGTAAGCCCAAAGCTTTGCGAAAAGCTTCAAACTTCTCCCTAGGCAGAGCCTTCGTGAAAAGGTCTGCAATGTTCTCCTACGTGGGCACATATGCCAAGCTGATCTCCCCAGCAGAGAACCTCTCCTTGACATAGTGATAATGCATCTCAATGTGCTTAGTGCGAGCATGGAACACAGGGTTCCTCGCAACTGCCAATGTGCTCTGACTGTCAATGAAGATGGTGGTGGCAGAAGACTGGCCAACACCCAAATCAGCCATAAGGCGTCTGAGCCACACACACTCAACAGTCGCTGTGAAAGCTGCCCTATACTCAGCCTCACAACTGGAAGTGGCCATAGTAGGCTGCTTCTTGCTCAACCAAGATATACATGAGCTACCAAGCATGAAGCAAAAACCACTGGTGGACACACGAGTGTCATAGCAACCAGCCCAATCTGAGTCAGAAAAAGCATGCAAATCTGGCAGTAGTGATCCCCCCTTGGGATAAAACAACCCAAGTAGCTGAGTACCACTCAAGTAGCAAAAGATGCGCTTAACTGCCTTCCAATGCATGACTCCTAGGCAATGCATAAACCTGCTCATCTGTGAGACAGCAAACTGAATATCTGGCCGAGTAATGCATAAGTAAATCAAGCATCCAACAGCCTGCTGATAGAGAACAGCATCAAATGCATCTCCAACATCATGAAGACTCAATCGTAAACCTGTCTCCATAGGAGTGGCAATAGGCTTACAGTCTTCAAGGCCAAAACGCTACAATAATGTGTCAATATATTTTGTTTCACACAAAGCCATTCCACCATCAACTTGCATAAATTGAATGCCCAAATAGTGATGCAAATGCCCCAAATCAGACATCTCAAATGAGGCATGCAAATCAGCCTTGAAATCATCAATATGCTTCTCAATAGGACCAGTGAGCAGCATGTCATCAACATAGACAACAATGATCAGAAGCACATCATTAGCACCCTTAACATATAAGGTGCTTTCAGTTGGACTGTGGTGCTTGCTTTAAACCATATAATGCCTTCTTTAACTTGCACACCTGGTTTTCATGCCCTTTCTGCACAAAGCCACGGGGCTGAAAAACATACACTTCTTCATGTAAGTCACCATTCAGAAATGTTGTTTTAATGTCCAATTGATGTACATTCCAACCATGATGGGCTGCAAGTGCACAAATGCTCCGAACAGTAGTCATACGGCATGTAGGTGCAAAGGTCTCATCAAAATCAATGCCTCTTTCCTGCGCATAACCCTTTGCAACAAGCCTAGCCTTATACCTGTCAACTGTACCATCAGGTTTACGCTTCAGCTTGTATACCCACTTAGTGCCAATGGCCTTCTTGCCAGGAGGCAAGTCACATAAAGACCATGTACCATTCTTCATTATAGCATCATATTCAGATTGCATGGCATCCATCCAATTTTCTGAATTCTGTGCTTCATCAAAAGAAATAGGCTCATTCTCATCACAGAGACTAGACGCAGCCATAGCATAGCAATCTGATGCAAAGGAGGCACTATGAGAGCCTGAATGAGTACGATATGACAAAGGTGCATCTAATTTGCTATCACGCAAAGTCTGCACCAGCCATTTTGGCATAGTTTTTGCCTGCTCAATATTAGCTCTCTCATCAACAAGTGCATCATGTAAATCTACATCAGAAATAGAATGATCTGCATCATCATATGAAACCTGCAAGGGCTGAGAAGTTGCCTCATTAGGACCAGCACTAGATTGTCCACCTGTAAAAAGAGGCATCAATGTATCATACATGTCTTTGGAGCTAACAAATGTCTCCTTAGTACATGAAAGCAATGGCTGAATAGCATCTTCCACAAAGACAACATCATAGCTAACCAGAATGTGTTTAGTCTGTGGATGATACAGACGATAGCCTTTACTTTCAGAACTGTACCCAACAAAAATACATTTTACTGCCTTATCATCCAATTTTCTGCGATGTTGTTCAGGCACTAATGCATATGCCAAACAACCAAAAACACGCAGATGAGCAATAGAGGGCTTGCGGTCATGCCAAGCCTCATATGGAGTGATGGACTGCAACGCTTTAGTGGGACACCTGTTCAGTACATATGTTGCACACATGACAGCCTCAAGCCAGAAACTATGTGGTAAAGCCTGACTATTGACCATGCACCTCGCCATCTCCATGAGTGACCTGTTCTTTTGTTCAGCAACTCCATTCAGTTGAGGTGTATACGGCACTGTACAGTGGTGTTTAATCCCACGTTCAGCCAGAAATGCATTAAAATCTAAAGACATATATTCCCCTCCTCGATCAGAACGGAGGGTGCCCATTTTACATGCTGATAGATTTTCAGCCAAAACAAAAAACTGTTTGAAGCACATGAACACTTCGGACTTTGCTTTGAGTGGATATACCCATGCATGCCTGGAAAAATCATCAATGAAAGTCATGAAGTAAAGGTAATTTCCAAAAGAGGGTGTCTGCATAAGACCACAGACATCTCTATGTACAAGTTGCAATTTCTACGTAGCCCAAACTGAATCATCTTTTGGAAAGGAAGAACGCTGCATTTTGCCCAAAATACAGCCTTCACAAACATGTTTTCCAGGAGCCTCAAGTTTGGGCAAAGAGGACACCATTTCAAATTTCTGCAGGCGTAGCAAACTAGCAAAATTCAGATGACCAAAGCGTGCATGGCAAAGCTTTGCATCTGACATAGCCTGAGAATCATGAACTGCACATGCGGAATCATTCACAGATCTTTCATAGTCTATGAGCTTATACAGCCGAGGACATAAAATGCCAAAAGCAATAATCACATCACCATTTCAGAGATCATGGACTGTACACCTGTCATCAACGAATTTCACAACCAAGCCAATCTTGGCTAATGCAGAAACTGATAATAGGTTCTTTTTGATCCTTGGCACAAATAAAGCATCTGACAAAGTGAAAGAACTACCATCAGCAGTAGTCAGAATGATCTTACCAACTCCCATAAGAGGATAAGAGGAGTTATTGGCGCATGTGACAGTATTCCCTATAGGGGCAGGCTCGAGTGAAGAGAAGAAACTGCACTGCAAGATAATATGTTTGGTTGCCCCACTGTCAAAGTACCAAACATCTAAGTCTACTGCAGACATGCACTGATCATGAGAAGATGGGTCAAAACTGCAGACAATAGTAAACGCCCATTCTTCTTCCTGCACAAGATTTGCTGACTTTGTTTTTTGTGTAGAGGCCTCTGCAACAACCATTCCAACCTCTTTCTTCTTTGCCTCTTTAGCAGCCAGTTTTGGACAGTTCTTTATGATATGATCATTTCCTTTACAGTACTTGCAAAACAATTTCTGCTTTTCTGATTTCTTCTCATCTTTATCCTGGTTCTTCGATTGTGCAGCATTTGCAGATTTCTGCTTACTAGTAGAAGAGCTCCATTTTCCTTTGCCCTTCTCACTAGCCAGGAAAGCTTGATCTGCAACACGCATAATGGACTTGTTCTGCCTGGACTGATCTTCCTGCAACAGAACAGAGACTAACTCCTCAAAAGACAAGGCATTTGGATTGCCTTTCATCATCAACCGAAGAGTAGAAGCAAAACTCTGATATGAATCAGGAAGACCATTCAGAACGGTCTGCACAAGTGAGCTATCTGGTATAACCTCATCAGTAGAAATCAACTGTTCCTTCAAATCTTTGATCTTCGTTAAGAAACTGTCCATAGAATCACCTTCATTCATGTGCTCACTCTCCAACTATTTTCGGAGGTAAGCAACACGAGCCTCATTCCTAGCCTGGTACAAAGTGGTAAGTGTATCCCAAGCATCCTTTACTGTTCTGCAAGAGCGAATGTGAGGAATAATGGCACGTTTGATAGACAAAGCTATCAATGCATGTGCCTGGGCATCTCTGCCATCCCAGCGAATTTGCTATGTAGTAGGTGCAACAGAAACAGCAACACGAACAGGAATCTGCAGAATATCATCTTCGACACCATCTTCATCAGCTCCAGCACCTGTATTTGCAGTACCTGTCGTTACAGGTGTAACAGGACGTCTTTCAACACCCTACACAATGTTCCACAATCCTTTTGCAACCAGTACAAGTCGCATCATATAAGCCCATAATGGGTAGTTGGTACCATCTAACTTATCCTCAACAGCCAACATACGGAATATATCACTGCTTTCAGCCATGGCCGGTGACTAAAATAGCTTGATGCAAAAAATTGACTGTATCTCAAAAAGTTGAACGGAACTGCCCAGACGAGTTCTGCTAGACCTGTAGCAGACTTTGAGACGCTTAAACTGGCGAACAGAAACTGGTATATACCTTTGGCACAAAAGGACAAAATAGCCTACACAAGCACTGTGATAGTGCGTTCGGAGGCCGAAACGAGCTCAGATCGCGATTTTGGCACCACAGAACGAAGCTGTTTTGATCTTGGAAACACCCTGAGTATGCTCACCAAATTTTGTGCGAATCTGAGACTCAAATGGAGGAGTGTTGACGACGCCCTAGAAGAACCAGCAACTTGCTCTGATACCAATTGTTGGAGATAGACGTCTACGGAAGCACGCGAACAACACAAGGAAGAAGAAGAAGCTTGGAGCACAAACACACAATACGGAATGTATTACTAGAGAATGTATAAAGATAAGTAGCCCATTAGGGCAATAGGCGTATATACAAGCCGGGGGAAAAAAACCTCTTAAAGAGGGAAAAAAGTGCCTCGGCGATCCTAGTGTGTTCACACACATCACTACCTAAATATATCAACACTGTACTCCTTCTATCGTCCTTATTTCTAGCCCAATCTGCATCACTGTATGCTTTCAAATCCAAACCTTCATGATATTTATTACCTAGACCTTCATTTAATGTACCCTTCAAATATGTCAAGACCCTTTTAGCTGCTTGCATATGAACATCTGTGGGTTTGTTCATGAATTAAGATAATATTCTTACACTAAATGTAATATCTGGCCTTGTTAAAGTTGCATATATAAGGGAACCAATCGAAGACCTATAGATAAGTGGATCTTCTAAAGGTTCACCATCTTCAGCACTGTACTTCACATTGGGTTCCATCAAATTAGTGATACTCTTGCAATGCTCCATGCCATATTTCTTTAACAAATCTGAAATATACTTCCTTTGTAGAAGATATATGCTATCTTCCTTCTTCATAACTTCGATTCCAAGAATGCACGTCAGTTCTCCTAAATCTGAAATTTTAAATTCAAATCCAAGCTCTGCTTTGATCCTGGCTATCTCACCTTCATTGTTTCCTATTATTATCAAGTCATCCACATAAATTGAGATATAAACAATCAATGATCCTTCAACCTTAACATACAAAGAAGTATCTTCATTTGAACACCTATATCCCTACTTTTCAAGAAACTTTACCAATCTAAAATTCGAAGCCCTTGGAGCTTGCTTAAGACCATACAATGCTTTCAAGAGTTTACATAAATGTGTAGGCTTCTTGGGATCTTCATCACCTGCTGGTTGCTCCATGTACACATCTTCTTTTAAATCACCATTGAGAAATGCATTTTTTATATCTAATTGATAAAGATTTCATACCTTGCTTGCATCAACACTTATTAATGTCCTTATTGTTGATATCTTGGCAACAAGAGAAAATTTCTCCTCATAATCAATGCCATAACTATGTGCATAACCTTTACAAACAAGCCTTTCTTTATATCTACTTACTGAACCGTCACTGTTTCTCTTTATCCTGTACACCCATTTGTTACCAATTACCTTCATGTTAGGTTGTCTTGGAATTGTTCTCATACAAAGCTGTCATTTCTTCATCCATTGCTTTAACCCATTTCTTTACCTTTGATGCTTCTTTAAAAGTTGTTGGTTCCTGCTCCTCAAGAAGTTTTGCAATATAAGCTTCATGATAAAATCTTTGCGGTTGCCTTCTTTCTCTTATTGGATACCTTGATTGGCTTCTTGTCCTACCATGCTTTTCTTGCCTTCGAGTTTGAGTTCTTCCTGATGTAGAGCCTTCACTTTCTTCTTCCTATGACTCAATTTCCTTTGAAATCAAATCAAGAATTTTCTTCAACTTCTGATTGGGGGGAGTTATCTCTTCATGTGTAATTTGACTCTCTGGTGAACTTGGAGAACTTGGCTCTTCTTCATGACTTCTTGTAGTTTCTTCTTCATCTACCTGCACTTCATATTTATACCAAGATTTATCTTCATGAAAAATAACATCTCTCGAAACATTTACCTCTCTCGTATCTGGGTTCACACATCTCTATCCTGGTTGCCCTTCTACCATACCAATGAAAACCATTTTTTGTGACCTTGGATCCAAATTTGACCTTAACTGTTGTGGAACATGAACAAAACATATGCTTCCAAAAATTCTACAATTAGCAATATCTAGTTTTGATCCATAAAAAAATTCATAAGGTGCTTTGTGTACATGACTTTGAGTAGGTGGTAACCTGTTCATCACATAAACTGCCATATTGCATGCTTCAGCCCAAAAAGTAAGTGGTAAGTCCTTTTCATTTAACATGCACCTACCCATCTCCAAGATAGACCTGTTTCTTCTTTCGGCCACACCATCTTGTTGAGGTGTGTATCTGTTTGTAGTCTCCTTTTGAATTCCTTCTTCCTCCAAAAATGCAAGTAACTGATTAGAAAAATATTCACCTCCTCCATCTAATCTCAACCTTCTTATGCTTCGACCTGTTTTCTTTTCAACCAATAATTTAAACTTCTTGAACATGTCAAACACTTCGGATTTTTATTTCCTAAAATAAATGAATGTAAACTTTGAGAAGTCATCAATAAATGTTACAAAGTACTTGCTACCTACCATGGACTCTTCTTGAGATGGACCCCATACATCGGTATGAATCAAGTCCAAAATACCTCTGCTTTGCAATCCTGCTTTTGAAAAAGGACTTCGTACCTATTTTCCAAACTGACATGCCTCACAAACAAAATCCAAATCTTGGAGAAGCTTACACTATGCTTGAGGTGGATTTGATCTACATCAAAGGCTATCACATCGAAAGAATATCCGTTGGAGAGTTCTTTTTCATATGCTCATTTATTGTATTTTTTTGAGAGATTTTTTGGCTCATTTACCGTTGTAAAAGCCTTGAGTTGTACACATGTAAAGGTAGAAAGATAGAGCCCAAATCCCACGAATTTGTGGTGGTTGAAGTTGCATTCAATCAAGCAAATCAAGTCACCTAAAAGTAGATCAATCAAGATCTTCACTTTTCCTAGATTGTAGGAAAGTGAATTGATTCCCTCCAACAACCATTCCCACCTTCATTTGAATTCAAATTCAAGTTGTAAAAGTCGTGGAACACTCCTAGAGGCTATATAAGGAGTTGAAATCACTTGTATTATACATGGAAGCAATATACATACACTTGTGACCATCATTGTCTTGCTCCTTCAATTTTCTGCATCATCTTCTTCGCCAACAGTAATCTTGCAGAGGCTGCTGCTCTCTCACCAGAGCTCCAGATTGAGTGAAAGAGGACTCATTGGAAAGGTATTAGTGTCTACTGTATGCCTGTAAGTTTTCAAAGCATTAGGTTCAGCAGATTTGGAGAATTCTCAGTTTTTCTGCCTCGGGGTCAATCTCTACGTATTCCTGAAAAATAGGAAGTACCACCGGTGAATGTTGCATTCATTCCTATAGCATATTTTTCTTATTCCTTATACTTTTGTGCATTCCATACACTCAACCTATGTGTATCACTCCCATAAAAGGATTGTTTCTAATTGTAATCACGCTGGTCGCTATGGGCATTTGAAGTTCATTGTTTCTTCCATAGATAGTAAGTTTTTTGAGCTAGTCGACCCGCGAACCTATCTGTTTTGTATCGACTCATTCTCCTTGATGCTCCAAAGTACATAGTGTGTTTCTTTGCACTTATAGCATGCCTATAAGGTCTATTTGAGTCTCCAAAAGCTCAAGGGCTGGTCTTGTGCCGGTTGGCTTGACCAAACTTCATCGCTTCGAAACGCACTTTTCTACCTTCGACAAGCTTCTCCAAGTTCTTTCAGTGGTATCAGAGCTAGTTCAAGATGGGTGACGACTTTCCCTCAATGATCGAGAAGCTTGATCGACACAACTACGCGGCTTGGCAAATCAGAATGGAGGCCTATTTGCAAGGTAGAAATCTTTATGGAATTGTAGCAGGTGATGAAGCTATGCCTATTTCAAGATCCAAAGGAGGACCTACACAAGAGGAGACAGATAAGCTCACACTTTGGTGCGCAAGGGATGCTCAAGCAAGGTTGTACATACTAAACTCTATCTCTGACTTTCTATTACCACCTATTAGAGGATGCAAGACATCTCAAGAGACTTGGGATGCCCTGGAGACTTTCTTTTCTGCTAGTACCAAAGCAAGAAAGAATAATCCTTGGATCGAGTTCAACCAAATGAAGAAGACACCTAAACAAACCATCACAGAGTTTGTTACCAAAGTCAAGGAGGTTGCAGATCAGTTAGCATCCATTGGAGAGCTGATTGAAGAAGAGGTTATCATGAGGCAAATTCTCAACGGCATTCGAAGTGATGAGCAATGGCAATCCTTCACGATGGCTTACGATCTCATCATGGATGTGCAGACTCCAGACTTCAACATCTTTCTTCGACAACTCTTCAATCAAGAGGCCAACAATAGCATAAAGGAAGGTAACTCTTATCATGGTAGTTCAACTTGTGCTCTATATGCAGATAAGAAGGATAAGAAGCAGAAAGGCAAGAAGAAAGAAGAAGATGAAGAAGAGACTTCCCAAGCCAACTTCGCAAGCAAGAGCAAGTGGAAAGGGAAGAAGAAGGGACCAAAGCAAGACAAAGCTAAAGGTCAAAATGTTCAACCTTGTGCCATATGCGATAAGACCAACCACACCACTCAAAATTGTTGGTTCAATGGAAATACCTAGAAAGGAAGTGGAAGAGGTGGATATGGCAGCAATAGAGGCAGAGGTGGACACAACTTCAACAATAACAATAGAAGCTATAATAGAAGAGACTACAACAATTATTCAGAAGATCAACCACATGAAGACTCATTACTTCTCATGAATCTAAGCCACAAAGAAGGTAAAGAAGATGATCATTTGTTCTACATAGATTCAGGATGTTCGAATCATGTTGCAGGCAACATTGCTCTTCTATCTGATTTGGAAAGTCCAAAGCATAAACATGAAGTGCAAATAGGGGATGACACGAAGCACAATGTGGAGAAGATTGGTAATGTCAAAGCTTCCAATGGCAGGATAAACATTCTGAGTAAGGTTCTCTATGTACCCACTATCACTAAAAACCTAATAACTGTAGGCCAAATAGTTGAAAAAGGCTTGCAAGTTAGGTTCACCCAACATGGAGCTTCTGTGGAAGATCCGTGTCAGGGCTTCAAGAAGATAGCCCGAGGTGAGAAGCATGGTAGGCTCTTTACTTTTGAAGTAGGAGAAACCAAGAACATAGCTCTATTCAACTTTGGGTCTCAAACCCTAAGTGAACTTGAAGTGTGGCATAAGAGACTTGCTCATGTGAATGAAAGAAACTTGAAGGATATATGCAGGGATCAAAGTGTTCTAGGATGGCCGAACATATCAAAGCAACACATGATCAACAGGTGTGATGCATGTCAGATTAGGAAGGCACAAAGACAACCATTCAATCACAAAGGCTACATCCACAACAACTTATTGGACTTAGTACATACAGATGTATGGAGACCAAGTCAAGAACCTTCATTGGCAGGATCAAGGTATTATGTCTCATTTATTGACGACCATAGTAGATGGACTGTTCTATACTTTATCAAGAGTAAGAATGAAGTGTTTGATTGCTTCAAGAAGTATCTTGCACATGTGGAGAATCATACAGGTAGATCACTAAAGAAGCTCAGATCTGATGGAGGGGGAGAATACTTCTCCAAAGAGTTTGATGAGTTCTTGCAGGACAAAGGTATCAAAAGGGAAGTGACTACTAAGTACTCTCCTCAACTAAATGGAATTGTAGAGAGGAGAAACAAGACATTGGTTGGATCAGCCCGAACAATGCTTGAAGAGAAGAAGTTGCCACATTATCTATGGGTGGAAGCTATTTCAACTGCAGTGTACCTCGTCAATAGACTACCATCCAAATCACTTCAAGGTATGACTCCTTATGAAGCATGGCATGGAAGAAAACCTAGTCTTGGACATTGCAAGGTTTCTGGTTGTTTAGCTTATGTTCATGTACCATCACAAATAAGAGGTAAGCTAGATGAAAGGGCAACAAAGGCAGTGTTTATTGGATATGATTCAACTCAGATGGGTTACAAGTTCTTCAATCCTTCAACCAAGCAATTCACTACAAGTAGAGATGTTGTGTTTGAAGAACACAGGTCTTGGTATGATGAAGACAAACAAAAGGTAACACTACCATATGATCTTGATTATGAATCTCATCAATTAGGAAGCAAGCATGATACACAGGTCCAGGATCCAAGAAACAATACAGACGATGACCAAGATGAAAGAGAAAGGGATTACAAGCTATGGAAGTCAAGAGGCAAAGCAAAGATGCAAGAGGTTGGAGAATGCTCCAAACAAGCACCTAGAAGATCACCAAGAGAGATGAAACAACCAGAAAGGTATGGATATGATTCCACATTTGTGACAAAGCATTCAATCTACTTGGAAAAAGACTCTATTTCAGAGGAACCCTCAACCTATGAAGAGGCAAAGGGAAACCCTAATTGGGAAAAGGCCATGAACGAAGAGATAGATGCATTGAAGGAAATGGACACTTGGGATTTGGTTCCAATGTCGCCGAATCAAAAGGTAATTGGTTGCAGATGGGTATATAAAGTTAAAAAAAATTCGGATGGATCAGTTTGCATGTACAAGGCAAGATTAGTTGCGAAAGGATGCTCACAAACTCATGGTATAGACTATGAGGAAACATTCTCACCAGTTGCAAAGATGACTACAATCAGGACATTGATAAGTGTAGCTGCTGCAAGGAATTGGAGACTCCTCCAACTTGATGTGAAAAATGCATTCCTAAATGGTTGGATAAGTGAAGAGGTATACATGTCACAACCCCCAGGTTTTGAAAACCCTATTCATCCATCTTATGTTTGCAAACTTAAGAAAGCATTGTATGGATTGAGACAAGCTCCTAAAGCTTGGAATTACAGGTTGGTTACATATCTTCAAGATCAAGGGTTCAAAGCTAGCAGCTGAGATCCTTCTCTATTCATCAAAAGGGATCACAATGAGGTTATCTATCTATGTGTATATGTAGATGATATTATTGTGACAGGTGATGATCTAAATGGCATTCAAAGGATCAAGAGACACATGCAAGAGGAGTTCAAAATCAGTGACCTAGGTGAGCTCACATATTTCCTAGGTATGCAGGTGATATATACAGATGAAGGAATGTATTTGACTCAAAGAAGATACATTCAGGATCTTATTCTCAAGTTCAAAATGGAGAACACTAAACATGCAGGTACACCTTTGGAGATGAATCATAAACTTAGTGTTTATGAAGGTGAGAAAATTGAAGACATAAAAGAGTATCAAAGCTTGGCAGGTAGCTTGATATATGCTACTCATACAAGGGCAGACATCTCATATAGTGTGGGAGTGCTTAGTCAGTTCATGCACTCACCGAGAAGACCACACATGGATGCGGCTAAGAGAGTACTAAAGTATCTCAAAGGTACAATCAACGAAGGTATATTCTATCCTTACTCTTCCGATTTGGATATCAAAATCTACTCAGATGCAGATTGGGCAGGAGCTAAGGATGATAGAAAAAGTACATCTGGTTACTTAGCATTTGCAGGTTCAAAGCTAGTGTCATGGAGTTCCAAGAAGCAACCAACAGTTGCTTTATCCTCAACTGAAGTAGAGTAGAGAGGCTTGACCATAGCAACTCAAGAGGCAATATGGTTAAAAGCATTGTATACAGATTTGGGACTTGTGAGTTCCAAACCTCACATATTTGGAGATAATGTAAGTTCCATGCATCTAGCAGCAAATCCTATTTTCCATGCGAGAACCAAGCACATAGAAGTCCATTACCACTTCATCAAGGAGAAGCTCATGGCAAAGGAGATTGACATTTCTTTGGTTCCAACTGAAAAGCAAGTAGCAGATATGATGACAAAGGCACTTGACGGAATAAAGCTTTGTAGATTCAAAGCTATGGAAGGTATTCAACCTATCAGAGAATGAAGACTCAAGCATACTTTAGCTTGAGGGGGAGCTGTTGGAACATCAAGCTTACACTATGCTTGAGGTGGATTTGATCTACATCAAAGGCTATCGCGTCGAAAGAATATCCGTTGGAGAGTTCTTTTTCATATGCTCATTTATTGTATTTTTTTGAGAGATTTTTTTGGCTCATCTACCGTTGTAAAAGCCTTGAGTTGTACACATGTAAAGGTAGAAAGATAGAGCCCAAATCCCACGAATTTGTGGTGGTTGAAGTTGCATTCAATCAAGCAAATCAAGTCACCTAAAAGTAGATCAATCAAGATCTTCACTTTTCCTAGATTGTAGGAAAGTGAATTGATTCCCTCCAACAACCATTCCCATCTTCATTTGAATTCAAATTCAAGTTGTAAAAGTCGTGGAACACTCCTAGAGGCTATATAAGGAGTCGAAATCACTTGTATTATACATGGAAGCAATATACATACACTTGTGACCATCATTGTCTTGCTCCTTCAATTTTCTGCATCATCTTCTTCGCCAACAGTAATCTTGCAGAGGCTGATGCTCTCTCTCCAAAGCTCCAAATTGAGTGAAAGAGGACTCATTAGAAACTTATAAGTGTCTAATTTATGCCTGTAACTGTTCAAAGCATTTGGTTCAGCAGATTTGGAGAAATCTCAGTTTTTCTGCCTCGGGGTCAACCTCTACGTATTCCTGAAAAATAGGAAGTACCACCGGTGAATGTTGCATTAATTCCTATAGCATATTTTGCTTATTCCTTATACTTTTGTGCATTCCATACACTCAACCCTATGTGTATCACTCCCATAAAAGTATTTTTTCTAATTGTTATCATGCTGGTTGCTATGGGCATTTGAAGTTCATTGTTTCTTCCATAGATAGTAAGTTTTTTGAGCTAGTCGACCCGCGAACCTATCTGTTTTGTATCGACTCATTTTCCTTGATGCTCCAAAGTACATAGTGTGTTTCTTTGCACTTATAGCATGCCTATAAGGTCTATTTGAGTCTCCAAAACCTCAAGGGCTGGTCTTGTGCCGGTTGGCTTGACCAAAGTTCATCGCTTCGAAACGCACTTTAGGTTGAATACTTGCCATAGCTTTGAATCTACAAAGCTTTATTCCATCAAGTGCCTTCGACATCATATCTACTACTTGCTTTTCAGTTGGAACAAAAGAAATGTCAATCTCCTTTGCCATGAGCTTCTCCCTGATGAAGTGGTAATGGACTTCTATGTGCTTGGTTCTCGCATGGAAAATAGGATTTTCTGCTAGATGCATGGAACTTACATTATCTCCAAATATGTGAGGTTTGGAACTCACAAGTCCCAAATCTGTATGCAATGCTTTTAACCATATTGCCTCTTGAGTTGCTATGGTCAAGCCTCTGTACTCTGCTTCAGTTGAGGATAAAGCAACTGTTGGTTGCTTCTTGGAACTCCATGACACTAGCTTTGAACCTGCAAATGCTAAGTAACCAGATGTACTTTTTCTATCATCCTTAGCTCCTGCCCAATCTGCATCTGAGTAGATTTTGATATCCAAATATGAAGAGTAAGGATAGAATATACCTTCGTTGATTGTACCTTTGAGATACTTAAGTACTCTCTTAGCCGCATCCATGTGTGGTCTTCTTGGTGAGTGCATGAACGGACTAAGCACTCCCACACTATATGAGATGTCTACCCTTGTATGAGTAGCATATAGCAAGCTACCTACCAAGCTTTGATACTCTTTTATGTCTTCAATTTTCTCACCTTCATAAACACTAAGTTTATGATTCATCTCCAAAGGTGTACCTGCAGGTTTTGTATTCTCCATTTTGAACTTGAGAAGAAGATCCTCAATGTATCTTCTTTGAGTCAAATACATTCCTTCATCTATGTATATCACCTACATACCTAGGAAATATGTGAGCTCAACTAGATCACTGATTTTGAACTCCTCTTGCATGTATCTCTTGATCCTTTGAATGCCATTTAGATCATCACCTGTCACAATAATATCATCTACATATACACATAGATAGATAACCTCATTGTGATCCCTTTTGATGAATAGAGAAGGATCTGAGCTGCTAGCTTTGAACCCTTGATCTTGAAGATATGTAACCAACCTATAATTCCAAGCTCTAGGAGCTTGTTTCAATCCATACAATGCTTTCTTAAGTCTGCAAACATAAGATGGATGATTAGGGTTTTCAAAACCTGGTGGTTGTGACATGTATACCTCTACACTTATCTAACCATTTAGGAATGCATTTTTCACATCAAGTTGGAGGAGTCTCCAATTCCTTGCAGCAACTACACTTATCAATGTCCTGATTGTAGTCATCTTTGCAACTGGTGAGAATGTTTCCTCATAGTCTATACCATGAGTCTGTGAGCATCCTTTGGCAACTAATCTTGCCTTGTACCTGCAAACTGATCCATCTGAATTTCTTTTAACTTTATATACCCATCTGCAACCAATTACCTTTTAATTCGACGACATTGGAATCAAATCCCAAGTGTCCATCTCCTTCAATGCATCTATCTCTTCGTTCATGGCCTTTTCCCAATTAGGGTTTCCCTTTGCCTCTCCATAGGTTGAGGGTTCCTCTAAAATAGAGTGTTTTGCCAAGTAGATTGAATGCTTCGTAAGAAATGTGGAATCATATCTATACCTTTCTGGTTGTTTCTTCTCTCTTGCCGTTCTTCTAGGTGCTTGTTTGGAGCATTCTCCAACCTCTTGCATCTTTGCTTTGCCTCTTGACTTCCATAGCTTGTAATCCCTTTCTCTTTCATCTTGGTCATCGTCTGTATCACTTCTTGGATCCTGGACCTATGTATCATGCTTGCTTCCTAATTGATGAGAGTCATAATCAAGATCATATGGTAGTGTTACCTTTTGTTTGTCTTCATCATACCAAGACCTGTGTTCTTCAAACACAACATCTCTACTTGTAGTGAATTGCTTGGTTGAAGGATTGAAGAACCTGTAACCCATCTGAGTTGAATCATATCCAATAAACACTGCCTTTGTTGCCCTTTCATCTAGCTTACCTCTTATTTGTGATGGTACATGAACATAAGCTAAACAACCAAAAACCTTGCACTGTCCAAGACTAGCTTTTCTTCCATGCCATGCTTCATAAGGAGTCATACCTTGAAGTGATTTGGATGGTAGTTGATTGACAAGGTACACTGCAGTTGAAATAGCTTCTGCCCATAGATAATATGGCAACTTCTTCTCTTCAAGCATTGTTCGGGCTGATCCAACCAATGTCTTGTTTCTCCTCTCTGCAATTCCATTTAGTTGAGGAGAGTACCTAGTAGTCACTTCCCTTTTGATACCTTTGTCCTGCAAGAACTCATCAAACTCTTTGGAGAAGTATTCTCCCCCTCCATCAGATCTGAGCTTCTTCGATGATCTACCTGTATGATTCTCCACATGTGCAAGATACTTCTTGAAGGAATCAAACACTTCATTCTTACTCTTGATAAAGTATAGAACAGCCCATCTACTATGGTCGTCAATAAATGAGACATAATACCTTGATCCTGCCAATGAAGGTTCTTGACTTGGTCCCCATACATCTGTATGTACTAAGTCCAATAAGTTGTTGTGGATGTAGCCTTTGTGATTGAATGGTTGTCTTTGTGCCTTCCCAATCTGACATACATCACACCTGTTGATCATGTGTTGCTTTGATATGTTTGGCAGTCCTAGAACACTTTGATCCCTGCATATATCCTTCAAGGTTCTTTCATTCACATGAGCAAGTCTCTTATGCCACACTTCAAGCTCACTTAGGGTTTGAGACCCAACGTTGAATAGAGCTATGTTACTGGTTTCTCCTACTTCAAAAGTAAAGAGCCTACCATGCTTCTCACCTCGGGCTATCTTCTTGAAGCCTTGACACGGATCTTCCACAAAAGCTCCATGTTGGGTGAACCTAACTTGCAAGCCTTTTTCAACTATTTGGCCTACACTTATTAGGTTTTTAGTGATAGTGGGTACATAGAGAACCTTACTCAGAATGTTTGTCCTGCCATTGGAAGCATTGATATTACCAATCTTCTCCACATTGTGCTTCGTGTCATCCCCTGTTTGCACTTCATGTCTATGCTTCGGACTTTCCAAATCAGATAGAAGAGCAATGTTGCCTGCAACATGATTCGAACATCCTGAATCTATGTAGAACAAATGATCATCTTCTTTACCTTCTTTGTGGCTTAGATTCATGAGAAGTAATGAGTCTTCATGTGGTTGATCTTCTGAATAATTGTTGTAGTCTCTTCTATTATAGCTTCTATTGTTATTGTTGAAGTTGTGTCCACCTCTGCCTCTATTGCTGCCATATCCACCTCTTCAACTTCCTTTCTAGGTCTTTCCATTGAACCAACAATTCTAAGTGGTGTGGTTGGTCTTATCGCATATGGCACAAGGTTGAACATTCTGACCTTTGGCTTTGTCTTGCTTTGGTCCCTTCTTCTTCCCTTTCCACTTGCTCTTGCTTGCGAAGTTGGCTTGGAAAGTCTATTCTTCATCTTCTTCCTTCTTCTTGCCTTTCTGCTTCTTATCCTTCTTATCTGCATATAGAGCACTAGTTGAACTACCATGATAAGAGTTACCTTCCTTTATGCTATTGTTGGCTTCTTGATTGAAGAGTTGTCCAAGAAAGATGTTGAAGTCTTATCCTTCTTATCTGCACATCCATGATGAGATCCTAAGCCGTCGTGAAGGATTGCCATTGCTTATCACTTCGAATGCCATTGAGAATTTGCCTCATGATGACCTCTTCTTCAATCAGCTCTCCAATGGATGCTAACTGATCCGCAACCTCCTTGACTTTGGTAAAAAACTCTATGATGGTTTGTTTAGGTGTCTTCTTCATTTGGTTGAACTCGTTCCAAAGATGATTCTTTCTTGCTTTGGTACTAGCAGAAAAGAAAGTCTCCAGGGCATCCCAAGTCTCTTGAGATGTCTTGCATCCTCTAATATGTGGTAATAGAAAGTCAGAGATAGAGTTTAGTATGTACAACCTTGCTTGAGCATCCCTTGCGCACCAAAGTGTGATTCTTATCTGTCTCCTCTTGTGTAGGTCCTCCTTTGGATCTTGGAATAGGCATAGCTTCATCACCTGCTACAATTCCATAAAGATTTCTACCTTGCAAATAGGCCTCCATTCTGATTTGCCAAGCCGCATAGTTGTGTCGATCAAGTTTCTTGATCATTGAGGGAAAGCCGTCACCCATCTTGAACTAGCTCTGATACCACTGAAAAAACTTGGAGAAGCTTGTCGAAGGTAGAAAAGTGCATTTCGAAGCGACGAAGTTTGGTCAAGCCAACCGGCACAAGACCAGCCCTTGAGCTTATGGAAACTCAAATAGACCTTATAGGCATGCTATAAGTGCAAAGAAACACACTATGTACCTTGGAGCATCAAGGAGAATGAGTCGATACAAAACAGATAGGTTCGTGGGTCGACTAGCTCAAAAAACTTACTATCTATGGAAGAGACAATGAACTTCAAATGCCCATAGCGACCAGCGTGATTACAATTAGAAAAACACTTTCATGGGAGTGATACAAATAGGTTTGAGTATATGGAATGCACAAAAATATAAGGAATAAGCAAAATATGCTATAGGAATAAATGCGACATTCACCGGTGGTATTTCCTATTTTTCAGGAATACGTAGAGATTGACCCCGAGGCAGAAAAACTACGATTTCTCCAAATCTGATGAAGCAAATGCTTTGCAAATTTACAGGCATAAACTAGACATTAATACCTTTCCAATGCGTCCTCTTGCATGCAATTTGGAGCTCTGGTGAGAGAGCAGCAACCTCTGCAAGATTATTGTTGGCGAAGAAGATGATGCAGAAAATTGAAGGAGCAAGACAATGATGGTCACAAGTGTATGTATATTGCTTCCATGTATTTTACAAGTGATTTCAAGTCTTTATATAGATCTAGGAGTGTTCCACGAGTTTTATAAGTTGAATTTGAATTCAAATGAAGGTGGGAATGGTTGTTGGAGGGAATCAATTCACTTTCCTACAATCTAGGAAAAGTGAAGATCTTGATTGATCTACTTTTAGGTGACTTGATTTGCTTGATTGAATGCAACTTCAACCACCACAAATTCGTGGGATTTGGGCTCTATCTTTCTACCTTTACATGTGTACAACTCAAGGCGTTTACAACGGTAAATGAGCCATCAAAAATCTCTCAAAAAAATACAATAAATGAGCATATGAAAAAGAACTCTCCAACGGATATTCTTTCGATGCGATAGCCTTTGATGTAGATCAAATCCACCTCAAGCATAGTGTAAGCTTGATGTTCCAACACTTCGTACCTATTTTCCAAACTGACATGCCTCACAAACAAAATCCAAATCTTGCTTATGTAGTTGTGGTAAACCTTCAACCAATGATTTCTTTGCAATATCTTTTAACCTGCCAACACTGATGTGTTCTAATATTTTATGCCATACATCCAATTGATTTACTTGAGTCTTATTAACCATTGTATAACCTGCATAATCTGGAACTTCAACTTCATAAGTATATAATCTGTTTACCTTTTGTCCTTTTATAACAAAATTCCCATCCTTCTTCTGATAAGCTTGCCACTGATTAGTGTCAAAATCGACCTTTACTCCATTGTCCTCCATTTGTCCAACTGAAATCAAATTTTTTGTAATAGTAGGAACAAACAAAACATCTCTAAGAGTTACATGTTCATTAAGTGGACAATCACCAATGTAAACTACTTCATGCTCAGTACTATCTCCTGTAGCAACTCTGACTCTTGAATCTGATTTGTGTAAGTTCACAAACATATTCATGTTGTGACTCATGTGGTTTGAACAACCACTATCTACACACCAAGTTTTGTTGTTTACCTTCCTCTTATGTGTCTTTGTATGCATAGCCATAAGAACGTTTTCCTTCTATGTTTGAGCCTCCTCTTGTACTATGTTGTTGTTGTTGTGATGCATGTGATCTTGGCCTCTTCCTCTTTGTCGTCCTTTAAAACCACCTCTTCTATTTGGATTGGAGAAGCAATCCCTGGCATAATGACCAACTTTACCACAATAATGGCAAGTAAAGTTACCTTGCTGGTTTGGTTGAGTCTATTGACTTTGTTGTGTTATTCTTCCTCCTCTAGTAGCATTGAAGCTTCCTCTTCCTCTTGCATTGTTGTTGAATCTTCCTCCTCCTCTTCAATTTCCTCTACCTCTTGATCTATTTGATGAAGTATAAAGAGCTTGTCCTTCACTACCTCTTTGTGAATGATAAGAGTTGCCAACTTCTATGTTGATTTCTTCAGTCATCATGAGTGTTTGTAAATCTTCAAAGGATGGTAGATTATCTTGAGTCATGATAGGCGTAATGAAAGACTTCCATCTTTCATCTTCTCTCAAGCCATTTAACATGCTATTAAACTTTATATCCTCACTAGGAGATGCATCAATAGAGGCTAATGCTTCAATAAGAGATTTTACCTCAAGAACATAATCATTCACTGATTGTCGTGGCTTCTTTTTTACTCTTGTCATTTGACCAATAAGTTGTGTTTGCCTCGCTCTCTTGGTAGTTGCAAATAACCTTTCTAGAGACTCCCAAGCATCTCTACTAGTATTCAAACCTCTTATATGCCCAAGCATAGTATTGGAAACTGTTTGTGATATAATAAACAGAACTCTTCTGTCTTTTCAATCCATTCTTGCTCTCTTGCTCGATCCGCTTGTGTAGGAGCTTCTGGTAATATCGGCTTCACTTCTGTGCCTGTTATCAATCCCCAAAGACCTTTAGACATGAGATAAGACTCCATTCTAAATTTCCACATTGGATAATTTCTCCCATCTGATAACTTCTCAATCGATGCACTTAAATATGCCATGTTGAATTGTTGTAAACAAAGAAGATAATTCAATAAGTTGTATGAAAGATTTGATAAAAAAACAAAAAACAAAAGCTCTCATACCACAATGTTGTGTTTATAAAATTTTAAACATCAAAGTACACAATGAAACATGATGAGACATCCCAAGATCTTCAAAACACCAACCAAATATATCCAAGCTTCAAAAACAAACTTTCCTCCAAACTTTCAAGAAAATAGAAATAGGTCACTATAGCACAATAACCATCAAAAGCTCTTTGAGCAGAAGTTGAAAAATGTAATCATTTATCCTAAAAGTAGACTCTGAGTAGCATGTTTTAGAAACAAAAAACATCAAAAAAGGTGGAGTATAGCTCCTGAACGAGCAGCTTGAAGTCAAGGCATGAGAAGGCCTACAACAGCAAGGTATGACTAACTGTCTGAATTGAAAATTGATGTACAGCAGCACGAGAACTTAAAGATATATGAAAAATTCTGATATGGATAAAAAGTATGAGAGCTAAGGAAATGCCTCCAAGTGAAAGCACTCAAAAAGACCTCATACCAACTGAGATATGAAAGTTTGAAGAGAGGTATGTCTCTGATGAGGCACTGGACAGACACAAAAAAGCAGATCTCCAAAAATGCCTACTTGCATGGAGTTTTCTCATTGAAAATTTTACAGATCCAATTATATAGTACAAGTTGTAAGCTTCACAATGCAATAAGAATCACTCAATTTGGACACCTACACTAAGAGAACCACTCTTTTTATTGAGAGGCTATCAACAGAAGCGCCTTCCTTGTCTAAAAATAGACATCTCTCCTTTCCTTCTTACTTTTATCTACTTTTTCTCTAAATTTAAAGATGTGAACGCCTCCACATGTTATTTTTCATAACTAATAAGATCCACAAGCTTTCATATACCATCTTTAATAATTAATAAAATCCACAAGACTCCAAGATTACTTTAGAGCTTGTTTTTATGTAACAAGAGATGCATCTAATTTGCTATAACACAAAGTCTCCACTAGCCATTTTGGCATAGTTTTGGCCTCACCAATATCAGCTCTTGTAGCTCAGTGATGAGTAGCACCTCCTTTAATGTCAATCCGGGAAGACGTGAGGATGGTATGAAGACCTCGAGCAAGTGGAAGCACAAGTGCGTGAGTGAGAAGCACACCAACATGCACACACATACACACACACGCGCACACACGGCAAGACAAAGAGTGAGTAGCAATGGAGTTCTTAGATTACTTTTAAAGAGCTCTTACAAGTTCGTTTCAATTACAATCTAACCTCAAAAATGAGCTTTCTAGCTCTTTTTATAGTTTTTGACTAGGTTTTGGCCCTGTCCAGACCTAGTGTCCGGCCTAGTTAAAAATTAGGTTCCAGGGCCAATTTGAGGGCTTAAACGGAGTCTAAAAATTATGAAAATTGATATGTAGGTACTTCTAAGGCTCCTCAAGCTCAAGGACTCCTTGGCTTGCACAAAATGGAGCTACAAAAATATGAAATGGTATTTACAATGATTGTTAGTGATAAGGATCACTGTTATAAAGATGTTGATTTGGAAAATTTTGAAGGGCCTATCTGCCAGATTTGCGTCGACTGCTTTGTCTACTTACTCCTTCACCTCGCTCTGACTCTCTCCGCTGGCTTCCTTGTCTAGTCACTCCTTGGGTGCCCATACTGCTCTCAACACCCCCCCCCT
Organism: Ceratopteris richardii; assembly: GCA_020310875.1. Classification (NCBI taxonomy): domain Eukaryota; kingdom Viridiplantae; phylum Streptophyta; class Polypodiopsida; order Polypodiales; family Pteridaceae; genus Ceratopteris; species Ceratopteris richardii. The sequence continues at coordinate 13,096,751 of CM035422.1, forward strand.
CTCTCGCGTCTGTCGTCCCTGACAGACTCTTGTTGCTGGGAGTGTTGGATGTAATACTCCACAACCTGAGTGGCAAGCTGATGTTCTTGTATGCGTAGTCCTCTGGCCAAATCTGTCATCATACGATCCCAATCAATTGGTCCTGGAATGTCCGGATGTGGCAAACGTAACTGATCTGCATGGATCGCTTGTTCTACTGTGAATAGGTGTAGCAAATGTGTGGGTCTGGGAATGAAAATTTCCGAATGATATTCCCAGAATCCCGTAGAGAACATTTCCTCAAATGTCTGCTTGAAGCATGCGGGTAAGTACTTTATTCGTGCATGCCAAGCAAAGATTATAGTGACCGAGGGGGTCTGGCTCATGTCGTAGACTAAATCCTTGTTACCTTGAGAGAATCCAGGGGCAGCGATGTATGGAGCTTGTACATTCCGAAAGGTTTTGAAGACAATGGTCATGAGCTCGAATATCTTCATACACATTTTCGCTGCTATGTCGGGTACATTATTTAGACGTGTAGACCAGTGCCGAATTGTTGATTTCATGTAAGCTACGGTTGGGGTCCCTCGAGGCGGAGCAAAATAAGGATAGTTAACCCAAGCCGAGCATTCTTTATTGTTGCGTACCTTGATTGCAAATGCTTGCCAGGACCTGCGACGTACCATTGGGCAATAGCATGGATTATACTTGATATATAATGGCATGGTTGCCCAGGTGCTCATCATCTCTGGGTAATCGGTTAATAGACGCGCACGCCAATTAGGTTGGAAGATCGAGCCAGCACGTGCATCTGTCGGTAAATCCCCTATCTCAAATTGAGTGGCGAATGTGGGCTCTCTCCCTGTATGTCTTTTGACTTCTGCATTATAATCATGTAGTAAGACAAAATAGGGCATGTATTGCGACTCTGATGTTGTGATTGACCGTTGATGAGATAAGTTTTGAAAGTAGGAAGACCGAAGGACAGTTTCTTCCAGATTTGTGAGAGATTGCACTTGCACCGCCACACGATCATCATGTGTCTTACCCACTTTCTCGACCCTTTTGACCCAATCTGGAACTTGAATTTCTAAAGTGTCTTGTCCTTCCTCTGTAGTTCGACCACCGGGTGTCGGCATAGGCTCGTATGGCTCTTCATAGCTGTCATCGACGGGGATTTCCACTACTGTTTCAGGTTCTGGTTCTTCAATGGGCGAGGGTGGCCTTTCATATGGTAAGAGGCGTGCTTGGAGTTCTGCCACCTGTTTCCGGAGGGTCTCTACTTCTTCTGTAGAGTGTTGCAAGATTGCCGGCTCTTGTTGAGCTGTGGGGACACTAGCTATCTGTTTCTTTAGATCTGCACATTCAGTCTCTAACTTTTCATATGATTCCAAGAAATTTGCATGCTCCTCAAGTAAGATGCGAATGTCTTCCGATGGGACTGCTCTATATCTGGTAGGGCTAATGGTGGCTCCTACAGTTCCTTCCATGGCCGCTTCGAAGTTGTCTTGGTTTTGTTGTTGAAGTCTTTTGTTCTCTTCTAGTGCTGCTGCCATATGCTTCCTTAATAGCCCAATGTTGCGTCTGAGTGTAGCATTAGATATCATCTGCGCTTGAAGCACTGTTTCTAGTTCTTTGACGGCTTGGTCATCTACTATTGAGGTCTTTGATTCCAATTCTGAGTGAGCCTGCTGTAAGGTGGTATGCTCGGTTAGGAGCGTTTGGTAGTCAGCTTCCAGAGTGGTGACCCTAGCTTGCAGACGTTGAGATTCTGCCTAGAGGGCCGTAGTGCGTTCTTCCAATTGATGGTACTCTTGTTGTAGTTGATGTGCACACTGAAGTAATGTGTTGAACGTGCTATTTACATTATGAGATGCAAGGGGAAAAGTTTGAAATGCAGGGGAGGTGGGATTGGGGAGGGGGGTAGTGAATGCTGTGTGTGTCAATGATGTGGTGAGTGGTGAGGTGGGGGGTAAGGGAGGGGGAGATGGTGGAATCGTGGGGAGAGGTGCTGTGGTGGGTGAAATGTCCATTGGGTCAGACAAAGTGGTGTGTACTGGGGCTACCATGTAGGTGGGTATGGTAGGTGAAGTGAGTGTGGTGTTCGTGTAAATTGATGTCGTTGCGAACGTCGGGGCAATGTGCCGCTGAAACATTGGAGAGCGGATGAACTGCTCCCCAAAGGACGGGTATTGGAGTGGTGAGGTCTGGTTGAAAGAGGTATAGGGGCCTGATGGGAAGTGAGGGTCATGGAATGAAGGTACCCGTATTGGGGGATAGGATGGGAAACACAGGATGCCTTCGGTGGGTGCTGGGTTTCCAACTACACTTGGAATTATGGGATGGCCAGTCATGGGTTCGAAGGATGGAAGGGTTGAAGTGTACAAGGGATTGGTGACGAATGAGAAGAGGGTTTCTTGTGAGGTGGGTTCTCGAAATGAGAATGATGTGAATGAGGATGGGTTGTAAGTGGGGTTAGAGGTGATGGCTGTCGTTTCTTTCATGGTGGGAGGTGGTGGTGGGGGTGGAGAAGGTGGTGATGTCTGAACGAAGGTTTCGGCAGAGAGGTCAGTGGTGGTTATGGGGGTAGCTGTTGTTTCAATGGGTACTTCTTGTTCTATGACGGGTATCCTGATAGTCTTACCTGCTCGTGGTAACGTGTCAACTCTGCGTTTGTCATACCTTACGGATTGGCAGACTGCAGTGTGGACAGCTTCCGGAACTCCTAAAGATTCTGACACTAATTTGAGGGTGTCAATGAAATGTTGGTCCACCCCTTCATCTGATAGCATTTCTTGCATCAAAGCTTGATCGGATACAAGAGAGAGTTGATGCCTTTCTTGTACTGCTTTGATTGTGTCGTATAACCTTCGTAGTTGAGCTGTATATGCTGGTGCACCTACAAGTTCTGGCACTTCTTGTTGCTCCTCTTGATGCTCTTGATCATAATCCTCCTCATCTTCCTCCTGTTCTTCATCTCCGTCATCCTCTTCATCCACTTCAACTGGTGTGACTGGTGCTTGGGAGGTTGTGGCCTGCGTTTGCACGTTTTCCGCTTGTTGTGCCTCTTCTGCCTCCAGCTCTACATCTTGTAATAATTGTTCGAAATCTTCATTAGTGAGTTCTTCCAACGGTGCACCACTGGGAAATTCAAGATCGGTTGGGATAGGAGGGAATATTAAGGTGGAACCATCGGTGCTACGTCTTGGAAGTCGGAGGGTGAATGGTCTGACTCTTCGAGGTGGAGGGGTGACATCTGGTGTTAGGGTGGCTCCACGTGGTTGAGCACATGGGACTTGGACCGTGCCTCTCATCTTCTTCGAAGGGGGTCCAGTTGATGTCCTACCTCTAAACTGCTCTACACGATTCCACATTAGTTCCCGTTGAATAGGGATGTCATAAGCCAAACATCTATAAATTATTCTCGTCAGAGCACAGTAACCATATAAAACATGTTTTCTCGGCCATCGTTTGTGAGCTAGGTGTATCTGATCAATTATCCAATGGGGTAAATTGATGGTGAGGCTCTGTGTCTCTGCCAGATATAAACTGAACCAAATCTTTTTGTGCGGCATAGTGAATCTATCTTGTGCAGGAAAAGCAAAGTGTTGCATGCACATGCGAAGGTGTATTCCAATATTAGGTGTCATGGACACCATGTCCTTGAGTTTGGTGAGACTTCAATTCTTCATGTAATCCGGTACTAGGGTTTCCTTCTCTGTAGGAATATGCATTCCGCGCATATCTAGAGCCTCTCTCACCAAGTTGTTTGATAGCCTGAACCTCTTGAGCTCATTCCCCTTTGTCAGAGATGGGATCACAAATGAGCTTGCACCTTTTGGGTTCAGGTTTGGAGTCAAGGTGTTGATAAGATAGTAGCATCGCATGAAGTTAGGTTTTGGGAGGCGTGCACTGAAATAGGCACTCAATCCTGCCTTTTCCCATATCGGACGTAGACCTTCTGCATTTTGTAATTTCTCAAATTCTCTTGTAAAGAAATGGTATCTGCCTTGCTTCCCATTGAAGTCCAACTCTGATTCCCATAGGTACGTTCCTTCACCCAAGGGTCCTGCCACCTCGGTAAACCAGTGGGAAGTCTTTCCTACGGGCATGGTGTGGCCACGCGGGGGGTCCGCAATAGGTATGATTTTGACGGCCTACAATTCTTCTGGTCTTTCATTTGTCTCTGACAAAACGGGTAAACTGTCTAAATCCACCACTTGCGGGTTTGTTTCTGTGTGAGAGCTAGTTCCTGCTGCCTCACCCATGTTGAGAACTTTGCAGCTGGTTCTGTGAGAATACATGAATAAATGTTAACATTGCAATGGACACAACAATGACACCGTGTCTCCGTTACAACATTAACATGAGGTCCGGACGAGGTTAGTAGGTTAATAAGTGCTCGGCGCTGGTGAGTGTAGTTAGGAATTGGATGGACCTACAAGCTAAGCGGAATGATATGATGTGATAGTGAAGTGGTTAGTAGGTGGTCATGGATTTACAATTGGGGTCCGGGGGTTTGTTACAATTCTTAGGCTGCCAAATGCAGCGGATAGGTTTTGCTCTAGGTTTTGTAGAGACTCTCGAGAGCTTTATAGGCGTGTCGGCTTGAAAATGAGGTTTTTTAGGGACCCATTTACAAGTGATCCTATTCGAGCTCCTGGGCCTTGGTGTGTTCCTGATTGTTGAAAACGAGTGGATGCTAGCTGTGCGAGTGAATGGATCATACTGTATGGGATATGGTCTTGGTGTAGCTATTTGAGCCCGCAAACAAGCCTTAGGCACCCAGATTTGTCTTGATTGTGGTCTAGCCTTCATTGACCTCTTGGGCACCCAAATAGACTTCACATTAGCAGAAGAACTTCTGAAAGACTTCTTATTAGTGTCGTGTTGTTGGTTACTAATAAGAGGCTTTGCCCGTGTGGTTGGCTTGAGTGCAACCGGGTGTTCTCCTTTCCGCACCCACACTTGTTTCACTAGCTGAGACGTTTTGCTGCGCAGGTACTTTTGATCTCCGACATAGGTAGTACTCTGCTTCGTCTGCCTTTGATCCACCTTTGGTTGCTGCCTCCCTCTGGCCTTTGGAAAAGAAGGGAGTTCCGTTGTGGTTCTGACTCCTTTTTTGAGATCTTCATTCTTCTGCATCACAGAGCCTTGGACAAGAACAGCATGGTCAGCTTCGTGTGCACCCCTGGAGGGACCAGGAGTCTGTGCCTTTCCTAGTTCCTTGAGTGCTCCATTATTTAACTCCATTGTAATTCTAGTCTAATTCACCCATACCTGAAGAAGTCCACTTCTTAGGTTTAAGTTGACTGCTTGGTCATAAATCCAGTCTTGACCCAGGACAAGGGGTTCCGTGAGGTCCTCGTCTTGGCATACTAGCGCTTTAGCTGTCATTGCCTCATCCTGAATATAGAGGGGAAGTTCCACCTCGCCCATGCAAGGGGTTTCCACGCCTCCCAATCCTATGAGATATGCTTCCACAGGATCGACAGTTAACTGCAACTCTTGACAGTAAGACGATTTAACAGCACTGGTGGCTGCGCCTGAGTCAATCAAGGCCCTTACAGTCCTTGCACTCTTTCCTTGTCCTATATCTAAGGTTATGAAAGGACGTCGGTCAGTTATTCTATGTGAGCTAACACCTGAAACTTCACACATAGCCACGTCATATCCTTGATCTGCATATGCGTCTTGCCTAGGATGCTCTCTACCTTGTCTTCTTAGTTTCATTCTTCGTATGCGCTCTAGGGCTTCTGCTTGAGCTTCTTCTCAAATTCGCTTTTCTTCCTCTTTGCGTTTCTTAGCAGTGTTGAGTCGACTTAGCATTTCCTCTGTGAGAGGTTCCTGATACAACTTAACTCTGCATCCGCTAATATAGTTTGGTAGAACATCGCCTTCTAATGTGGCTAGTTGCACTGCTCCACTTGTTGAGATCCTATTGATGATCATAGGTCCGTAGCCCCTCTTTTCTAGCTTCTTTGCATGTTGTTTCAATGTGTAGACTAAAACTAGATCTCCTGCTTTCAAGCCTTTATCCTTCACATGGGCATCAAAGTGTGCCTTTTGCCTCTTCTTAGCTGCATAGTGTTGGAGTTTATTGATCTCCAAAGTACAGCTAGAAGTAGGTGAAACCCAACAGGACCTAGTTGACTTTTTCACAAACTTGTATGCACAGACCAATTTTCTTGCAGAGCAAATTGCTCTTTACTCACTTGGAATTTTCCAAAACTGTTTCACACACATAAACTAGACTCTAAGAGCTTTCCAACAAGATATAGAACACCTCAAATGGATAAATACACAATGAGCTATGACCTCTGCAATATGCAGCTTTAATGGAGACCTTGAAACAGAGATGAACGTGAGGACACACATCACTTGCAGAGACTACGGCTCTTAACTCACAACTCCAATGACTTTGAAACTTTCCAGAATCCAAGTAGACTTAAAGAGCTTTCTAACAAGCCAAAGAACACATGATTTGGATACATACACAAGGAAATATGACCTCTGCAAGTTTGAGGTTTAATGGAGACCTTCAGCAGGGATAAAAAATAGAGAACACACACTACTTGCAGAGAGTATTGCTCTCAGCTTACAAATCCAATGATTATGAACATTTACAGGAAGAAAGTAGACAGTAAGAGCTTTCCAATGAGCTATCAAACATGTAATTTGGATATATAATGAGGGAGATACAAGCTCTGCAATCTCTGCATACAAAACTACAGCAGTGTAGAGATACACATATGACTCTCTTGGACATCCCACAAGATCACGACTTTTCTCCTCTTTTTATAGCATGGAAAACTAATCTAAAACCTTCCTAATACATCTAAATTCGTGGTAGACACTTGGATGGAGGTATTACATGACTCAAGTGCTCAAATAAGCAAAGTATTGATGGACTTTGAGAACTAGCCACATCGACCTTCCACTAGGACACCACTGAAGCTCCCTTGTGACTCACTAATTTGACTCACCATGTTCTAGAACTCACGTGGTATTTTTGCTACATTTTATGAATAATATGAGCCTTCTTGAAGTATTTGAAGACTTCCCAAAGGTATTTACATAATTTGAAACTTGTACCCTACATAAAACAAATGTTCGCAACACATAGATTCCTGCAGCTGCTCTCAGTCTTGTTTCTCCTAATCGTTCAAGGTCAAAGATCCTAGAGGAGAGCTCATGACCTGTCCATTCGTGCTCTTGTGCTATTTTCAATGTAGGTATCAAAAAGTCTAAAGGTAGCACCGCGTTTTGGCCAAATACCATCTGAAAGGGGGTGGCTTGGAGTACCGTTTTATAGGCAACTCGGTATGCCCAAACAACATGGTGTAGCTGTTTGTCCCAATCAGAGCGTTTAGTGTTCACTAATTTTGTCAGTACATTGCATAAGATCTTGTTGGTGCTTTCAGCTTGTCCATTAGCTTGAGGGTGATAGGGGGCAGACTTCTTATGTATTACCAAGAATTCTTGGAGCAGATTTTCAATAACTTCATTTAAGAAGTGAGTGCCTCTATCACTTACAAGCTCAATAGGTAGCCCATATCTTGTGAACACATTCTCAAACAAGAATTTAGCAGTTGTTTGAGCATCGTTCTTTGTCGTAGCCTTTACCTCTACCCACTTAGTTAGATAGTCTGTCGCAACAATGATGTATTCTGCATGAGAACCCTTAGCTGGGGGATTAATAGGACCTACGAAGTCTATTCCCCACTTAGAGAACGCACGTCCACCCATCATAGGTTTCAATGGCATCTCATCTTTTCGTATAGGATACTGAGTTCTCTGACAGACATCACACCGTTTCACATAGGTATGTGCATCCATGTGAAGGGTAGGCCACCAGAAGCCCGCAAATAGTACTGTCTTGATCACCCGATCTGGTCCAAAGTGTCCTCCTGCTACACCTTGGTGAGCAGTTTCCAAGATCTTAAGATATTCACTCTCATGGACACACAATCTCAGGTAACCATCTTTACCGCGTTTGTATAGATTATCACCAATGAGTGAGTAATCCAGGGCTTCTTGTTCTAAACTCCTTTTCCTAGCCAGAGTCATGTCTGGAGGGAATGTTTTCGTCCTCAGGAAGGATACTAGTGGTTCACTCCAATCTGGCACTATGGACACTTGATAAAGAGTGGCATGTTCCACTGGTGGTTTAGTGCAGCAAATTGGGCATTCCTTGCATAACCTTTGGACATCAACTTCCATAGTTGGCCAATGTACTCCGAGTCTCCTTAGTGTCTGTAAGGTTCGTTGCTTTGAGTAGTGTTGCTCTAACGCACCTACATGTGCTAAATGCAACCATTTATTGTACTCGTCCTCTTCCACACAACAGGCCAAGATTCCTTGATCTGTGTGCTTGTACATACTTCCAGCCAGGATGTGGTACTTTTGGGCTTTCACAACCTCTCTATTCTGTGTGTTTACTACTGGATGGTTAGGCCCGTATGTCAATACTGGTACCAATGGCTTAGCCCACTGCGGTACCACTTCCAAATTAAACAAGTAAGCATCAGGAAGATCATCTGATACTCCCTGGGGGGCTTCTCCGGAGGTGAGCCTAGAGAGATGATCTGCTCTCAAATGAGTCCTACCTTTCCTCACCACAACCTCGAAATCGTATTCCATTAGTAAGAGAAACCATCTTACTAATCTTCCTGTATTGCATGGCTTGTTCACAAGATATAACAATGCTTGGTGATCAGTAAAAAATTTAAACTTATTTGCCAGCAAATAGTGTCTAAATTTTTTGACTGCATATACCATGCCTAAGCCTTCTCTCTCTGTAGTGGTATAATTTCGTTCAGCAGCATTCAATTGTCTACTGGCATAGGCAATTGGGAGATCCATATTACCTTCACCAATAGGTTGTGCAAGAACACATCCAATGGCATAATTGGATGCATCCACATGAACATGGAAGGGCTTGTTCCAATCTGGTGTGGTTAAGATTGGTGCTGAACATAATCTTCGTTTAAGCTCCTGGAAGGAGTTCTCACATTCATTAGTCCACTCAAAATTAGTCAGAAGCCCGTACATGGGCTTTGCAATGACGGCATACATGTGAATGAACCGGCGGTAGTAACCACAATGCCCCATGAAAGCTTGTACTTCCTTGACACTCCTTGGCCTGGGTAGCTCTGCTATGGCTCTCACTTTCTCTTCATCAGTAGATATGCCATTCTTTGACACTATGTGTCCTAAAATCTTGCCTTGCCTGACCATAAAAACGCACTTTTCTGGGTTCAGGCAGACCTGATATTCTCTACATTTGTCAAAGATTTGTCTGAGTTCAGGAATATGGGTTTGTCTAATGTTGGAATGAGCACAAAGATCATCAACATAGACTTCTAAATTCTTCCTTAGGAACTCCTTAAACACATGGCACATCAGCCTTTGGAAGGTAGCTGGTGCATTGGTAAGCCCAAATGGCATTACACGAAAGGCAAATATGCCCCACTCTGTGGCAAAAGCCGTTTTATGCTGATCTTCTGGTGCAATGGCCACTTGATTGTAGCCCGAAAATCCATCAAGAAAGCTGTACACTTCCTTGCCTGCTACTCTTTCTAAGAGATGTTCTGTGATGGGAAGTGGATAGTTTATACTGGATTGTGGCTGCATTGACCTTCTTCAAGTTAATGCATACACGCAGCTTGCCATTCTTCTTGGGCACCACTACGATGGGGGATACCCACTCGGTGTGCTCAATTTCGTAGATAAATCCAGCTTCGACCAGTCTATCTATCTCCTCTTTGATCTTAGCAGCGTAATTATCGTTATATGTATAGGGCTTTTGCTTAGAGGGTTTGGCATCTGAAGTCATGGGGATGGTGTGTGAGCATATATCTGGGTCAACACCCTTCAAATCCTTGTAACTCCAGGCGAATACATCTCTGTATTCCCTTAGCAAGGCTATTAACGCATGCTCTTCTTCCTCTGTTAGGTCATGGCCTATGTACGTGCATCTCTCCTCTCCTTCTTCTAGGGCCACTACTATTTTCTTGGTGGTTTCTTTGTTATCATAGGCCTCTCCTGATTGTGCTTCTCGTTTCGGCAATCTGATCATGACTCTCCTGTCATCTATCTCATACTTCTTAAAATTTTCTGGGACCTCAAACAAAGATTCTTCCTCTTCGGGTGAGACTTCTCTCTTCTTTCGCTTCTTTCCTTCTTCCTTCGGGGTCACATGTGTTGCGAGTCTTACATCATTTGTAAGCCCTCCATGCCTCTGGGGTTGAAATTCTACTTCATGGAAGTATTCTTCATCTGATGCAAACGGTGGATCCATAATGATTGACTCTAGATCGGAGTCACTCGCATCCTCAAATGCATCAGGGCTAGGTTCACATTCTTCTAGAACTGCCTCTCCCATGATTGGCTCTATGGAGAAGACTGAAATGTCATAGCCATCCTCATCACAGTGAGGTGTCCATTGTTCCTCATTGATGGCTACATCCATTGTTGCTAGGATTTCTGCCCAGCCATGGGGTTCAAATTCTTCGTCTGGAAAAACTACAGGTGCATAGGCTGGGTCTTGGATTGATCTATGGGTTTCTTTTGCACCTACCTCTCTGGCTTTTTCTCTCTTCTCTTCGTCTACTGCTACTTTGCACATCCATAAGTGGGTGTCTTCATGCATCCAAGAGGATCTTGACCCTATGGAATACACCGATTCCGTATCATCTTTGGCTCTATGAATGGGATTCCATTGGATAGGAGGGACATCTCTATGAGAATAATCTTTGAGATTCACTTTGGTCGTAACACCTAGGTGCTGCAGGTACAAGGAATTGGTTCCCCAATCCTGTACCACTTGCAGTTGTCGCATAAAAGGTCGTCCCAAGATCATTTCATAGGCATGGTTCTTGCTAAAATCACATATAGCAAATGTATGCTCAAACTCGACACCACAAGTGGTGAGAGTTATTCCTTCTAGCAATCCTAAGGGTCTCTCAATATGACCATCGGCCATCTGCAATTTCATTCTCGTTGGCCTGAGTGCTGGCTTGCCCCAACGCTTCCATAGGGAGGTGGTGGCAATTGCAACTCCTGCACCTGAGTCCAAAATTGCCTTAGTGGTGTACTCCTGATAAGTAATGGGAAGATAGGTGTTCCCTTCTTCACCTTCACACATATCTCCTATCTTATCCAAGGGTATCTCTGGCACTGTCCTATGTGATCCTACCTGGGAACGAGATTTTGCTATCTCAGGTACTTGTTTGGTTACATGTTTCCACGATTCAGGTCTAACCTTGAGTAGCTCTTCTAACTTGAGATTGCACTGCACGTTAGTGTTCTTCACTACCTCTGTGTTCCTAGGTATGACTGAATCTTCGTTTCTTACCATGACTGTGGGTGCTCTCATACACGTGGACTTGGCTTCCCATGGGCCCGTGAAGTGGGGTAATTCCTGTAAAGAATTAGACTCGAAGTCTAATCTTTCTTGAGATTGGGTGCTCTCATGTTCCCCGTAAATAGATGGGATGTCTTGTGGGAATTGGTCGTGTGCATCATCCACAAGTTCAAAGGGAGGGGCGACTTCACTTTCGTTATCCCATTTATCTTCTTGAATTTATCGTAGGAGGTCTGGTGCAAATCGATTCATAGAAGAGGAAGTGTCTGGCTCCGTAGAATTAGGCACGTAAGCAACCTGGGAAGGAGGGCTTATTCTATCATTGGCTCTTTCCTCGCTCTCATAGATGTTTGGAGCACAAGCTTCCTGGGTAGGATTACTTATTCTATTACTTTTCCGAACAGGCTCATATGCTCCGTGAGAAGGAATGTAGGCAACCTGTGGAGGTACGTGAGTTTTCGCGGGAGGCTCATCTGCCTTTTGGGGGGAAAGATAAGCTTCTTGAGGAGGCACATGGGCTTCCTGAAGAGGCTGGCTTATCCGTTCTCTTGCCCTTCCCTTTCTTTGAGGGGCAGGTTCCTTTTCTGATTGTGCAATTAGCCTCTCTATTCTTTCTAGCAGTCCATCAAAATGTAACTGCGTCTTAGCTGAGCTAGAGATGTTAAAGAGGCGACTAGCTTCAAACATGGTCTGAGCCAATTCCACCATTTTGGCACAAATTTTAGTTCGTTCAAGCTCTAGCTCGGCTCTAGGGTAGCATTTTTCATGATCGGTTATGGTTGGCCCTTCTTGGATTCTGGCCTGATATGCTTTAAGCATCATATTAAGGTCCTCGGGAGTGGGATCTGCTAGGACTGATCCTACTCTTGGGGGTGGTGGGTTTAGGTGAGGCGGGTTGGAAAGTGACTGGTCGGATGGCGATGGGAGAGGTGGTGGTGGGGTAGTGTGAGAGGGAGTTTGAGATGTGAGTTCAGTTATCCTAGCTTTGGTTTCTCTTATGCTTTCCTCAAGTTCACTCATCTTTTTAACCCATTGTCTTTTCATTCTTTCTCGACTATCTTTCCACGCTCTAGTCCTCTTCTTGGTTATGCTCTCAGTTTCACTAGCTGTTGGGCTCTTTTCCTGGTCTACCCCTTGGTTTTGCTGCAATGCTTGAGCTCTAGTGACTACCTGTACTGGAGCAGTGGAAGTCACACTCCCTGAGGAGTCTACTACTAACCCAATAACATTAATAGGAGTGATTTTTGGCATATTGTTAGCGTTCTTAGGGCAGTCTCGTAAGAGATGCTCTTTTCCACAATCTTGGCAAAAGCCTTGGATCGTCACTGACTGGGGTTGTGTAGGTGGAGGTAAGGGACAATCACGAATGAAGTGATCTCCTTGGCATCTGTAGCACGGTCCTCTTGGGAATGGAGGTCTTACCTGCCTAGGTTGAGGCCTAGGGTTGGGGTTTGCGTACATGACATTTGCGTAATCCGATTCCCAACTAGATTCATTTGGCTCTTCACTATAGTAAGACTCACCATGTTCAGGAGATGCATGAAGTAAGCCTGGGGGCTATCGACATGTGTAGAATCGAAGCTATGGTCACTGGGATCACTTTCTGAAAGCACTGGTGTTACAGGGACTATAGCTCTATTCAGGTTTTCTTCTGCAGCAGCATACTTTACCGGAATCACATTAGCTGGAGCTGGGGGTTGTTGTGCTAGCACAGGCTGAGGCTTTTGTTGGTTTTGGTAGGGTTGGTAGGTTTGTTGAGGCCTAGCATACGGCTGAGGTGGATATTGGTTCTGGTATCTGCCTTGTTGAGGGTATGTCTGAGGGTAGGTTTGCCTAACCGCTTGCTTGTTGTATGGGCAGTCTTGTGCTGTGTGATTTGTGTATCTTCGTTCTATAGTGCAGTACTGGCTACTAGGATTCACTTGGGGTTGAGCCATAATGGGACATACATTCGCCATGTGGTCGCCACCACAAGTGTAGCATCTCTTCACAGGGGCAAATCTCGGACTTTGTTTGCTTGAAACACCTAATTTCTGAGCCACTCTCTCTGCAAGTTCCTCAATTGATGTGGATTGCGTGGAAGGGAGGCTAGAGGTACCATCAGAATCTTTGTATATCTTGGCAAGCTCTAACTCCTCCCCTAGGTTATCCTCAATGTCAATGCACATGCGTACACACTCCTCTATGGTCCTAGGGTCCTTCAAGTACACATATGATCTTAATTTGGTACTTAGCAATCCATCCAAGAATAAAGCCACTTGCTTAGCTGGCGTGGGTAGCTCAGGGACTGGGCATCTTTCAAGATATTGCCTAAATCTTCGTCCTGCTAGTCTCACAGTCTCTTGAGGGGTTTGCTTGAAGCTATGAATCAACGAGGAGGTATTATGTCTGATGCCGCTCTTAGAGAATTCAATAATGAAAGCCTCTAGGAGTTGGTCTATGCTCCTGAACTGCCTCTCGTTTAGCGGCTGAAACCATGTCAGGGCAGTGTTCCTAAGGGTCAGACCAAAGGCATTGTACTGAGTGAATAGATCCTCTACTTGTTCAGCTCTCAGGACTTGCCTAAACTCAGCCACGTGATCGTATGGATCTCCAGTGCCATCGAAGTAGTTCTTCATGGACTTAACTAGCTGAGTCGGTCTCAAGGTCCTCGTGTGCTCTCTAGGTCGTGGTAGAGGGAACTCATCCGCATTTCTTTGATTCCTGTGAGCTCTAAGTATCTCAGGTTCTACTCTATTTGTTTCCGTCCTCGTTCTTTCTCTGCCCACTAGGTTGGCAAAGCTTACTTCTGGTCTATCTCTGCTTCTGTCTCTTTGCATTCCATGAGCTTGGGATGTTCCAGCACCAGGGTGCCCATAGGATACATTCGATCTTGGTTGGGAAAAAATGAATTCACCCTTCCAAGTGTACGCATGCCTATCATTTTCTGTCACCACAAAGATCCTTTCCGAAGCGTGATCTAAGTAGGTCACTCTACCTGGGCTATCAGGATCCTTAAACTCATAGATCATGATTGTTCCTATCTCAATTGGCCGATCAGGTTTGTACCTCCAAAAGGCTTCGTCAGTCTCTCGATTGAGGAGCAAATCTATGCTCTTATTATCCTGGGAAATCCACTCCGGTGTGATAATCCTAGTGAGAACCGATTTACCTCGAGGGGTTCTAGGTTCTGCACCCATGTTTCCTTGTTCTAGGTCACCTAATTCTGCTTCGGGGAGCACATTTCCAAATTCGTCCGTCCTATCTGGGTGACTGGTGACTACGTATATGGTTCCTTCTTTGTCCAAGTATGCTCCGTTTTCAAACTTGACAGCTGGGTGCTCTAATCCAATGGATTGATCAGGATTCTTAATCTGTACCACAGATCTTCCTAGGCCGTCCTCATAGATGCTAGCACCTAATCGGTTGGTCCTAAGGTATTCCAATTGCGTTTTGTAAGGGCCTTCCACCCTGTACAGGTATGGCACTCCTGAACTGCCTATAGGTCTCTCCATACCTTGAGACATCTCTGATTCGCTAGTCTCAGAGCTAGGGTAGTACGAGTGGTGGCTCAACTGCTGGGCCCAAGACCTAGCAGTGTGGTTGACACTAGCCTCTGAAGACCTAAGGCTTTGTCTCTCTCTCCCTAGATGTCGCCCTGATCTAAGGTTCATAAGCTTAATCGAATAACCCAAATTTGCCCAAGTACAACCTCGTTGCAGAGTTCTTTTGTATCAGTTACTTGATTCTTTTTAGTTGACTCCTGTGTTAAAATTCTTGTCTGATATCACGTCGCAAGGTATATTTGAGTGTAGTTCCGCACTCAGAGTTGCTCGTTCCACGTTAAGTTCTTTTCCTTTAAAGTTCTTGATAGTACAAAGATAATGTCCCTAGCTTGAACTTGAGAGTTTAGGTCTGCTTCAAGTTGATAATTGCCTATCGTTGCCCTGACTTACTCCTACCTCAAGTCGTTCTTAGCCTAACTAGGAATTGACAAAGAGGGTTGAAAGTTTCCAACCTTTTCTGTCCCGCTTGGTTGCCCTGGAATGCCCAGGAAGTGTGTTCCCAAGCTTGCACTTACACTTGCTTTGAACGCCTTTCGATGCTCTCAATAGATCTGTAGAGTTCCAAAGTTAGCTTTCATAATTAAATTCCAAAGACAAAACCAAAGATTCTCATTCCTGTAGCACAAATACTAATTTGCCTAGTGAATTTTAGGAAAACAATTCTTAAGACCCTTGACTTTGATCCCCCTGGGTATGGTCAACTTCAAAATACCCTAGCAAAAAATCAACGCATTATCTTTATAAAAAAAAGTTGAGGGCATGTAGTATATGCCACAAGCTTTCCAACAAGCCCTAGATCTCAAAAAATGGATGTCGTATGAAAAAGTTATGACCGTTCAGGGTTCTGGGGTTAAGACAGGGTTCAAACAGGATCACTGTGCAATAGGTTTCCCCCAGGTTGGTTTCCTAAGGCCTCCTTATGTGCTCTAGAGTAAGATGTTTATGCCCACAATTAGTCCATTTTCTCAATTTAAAAACCCTAAAAAATTTGTCCAAATTGGCTGTCAATCGCGATGGACAGGGCTGTCAATCGCGATGGACAGGAGTCAATCGCGACGGACAGGAGACAATCGCGATGGACAGAGGTTTCAGTCAATCGCGATGGACAGAGGTTTCAGTCAATTGCGATGGACAGAGGTTTCAGTCAATCGCGATGGACAGGGGGCCAGTCAATCGCGATGGACAGAGGTTTCAGTCAATCGCGATGGACAGAGGGTTCAGTCAATCGCGATGGACAGGAGTCGATCGCGATGGACAGAGGGTTCAGTCAATCGCGATGGACAGGGGTCCAGTCAATCGCGACGGACAGGAGACAATCGCGATGGACAGAGGTTTCAGTCAATCGCGATGGACATGGTTTCAGCCAATCGCGATGGACAGGGGTTCAGTCAATCGCGATGGACAGGCAGTCAATCGCGATGGACAGGGGTTCAGTCAATCCCGACGGACAGGCAGTCAATCGCGATGGAGAGGGGTTCAGTCAATCGCGATGGACTGAAATTTTGCAAATTTTTCAGAAATTTTTGTGGGAATGTGGTGTGCAGGGTCTCTAGTCTACTGTGGTGCACTCAGATTTACCAAAAGGTGAAAATTTCTGTGAATCGCGATGGACAGAAGTCGGCGACTGCGAGACAGTTCTGCACATTTCCGTACCTGCGCAACGTGCTGGAGGGGATGATGATGCTGACACCTGCAAGAAACTCCAAAAGCATACAGAAGATAGCACACGACAGTTCGCTCTCTCGCTCTCTCTCACAAGTGAAATGAGGGAAATGAAGGGAGGAAGGAGATATAGTAAAAACTGAAATTTTTGCGATGATGGATATGGAGGTGGGAGATGGTGATGATGATGATGGTGATGAAGATGGTGTAGAAGAAACAAGAAAGTGGATGAAAGTGAAGAGTTTACCTACAACTCCAACGCGTCAACTCCACGTCTTACCATCACACGCTCGTCCTCAAAGCTCGATCCCCGGCAACGGCGCCAAAATTTGGTGTAGCTCAGTGATGAGTAGCACCTCCTTTAATGTCAATCCGGGAAGACGTGAGGATGGTATGAAGACCTCGAGCAAGTGGAAGCACAAGTGCGTGAGTGAGAAGCACACCAACATGCACACACATACACACACACGCGCACACACGGCAAGACAAAGAGTGAGTAGCAATGGAGTTCTTAGATTACTTTCAAAGAGCTCTTACAAGCTCGTTTCAATTACAATCTAACCTCAAAAATGAGCTTTCTAGCTCTTTTTATAGTTTTTGACTAGGTTTTGGCCCTGTCCAGACCTAGTGTCCGGCCTAGTTAAAAATTAGGTTCCAGGGCCAATTTGAGGGCTTAAACGGAGTCTAAAAATTATGAAAATTGATATGTAGGTACTTCTAAGGCTCCTCAAGCTCAAGGACTCCTTGGCTTGCACAAAATGGAGCTACAAAAATATGAAATGGTATTTACAATGATTGTTAGTGATAAGGATCACTGTTATAAAGATGTTGATTTGGAAAATTTTGAAGGGCCTATCTGCCAGATTTGCGTCGACTGCTTTGTCTACTTACTCCTTCACCTCGCTCTGACTCTCTCCGCTGGCTTCCTTGTCTAGTCACTCCTTGGGTGCCCATACTGCTCTCAACAGCTCTCATCAACAAGTGTATCATGCAAATCTGCATTAGAAATAGAATGATCTACGTCGCCACACGAAACTTGCAATGGCTGAGAAGTTGGCTCATTAGGACTAGCACCAGAGTGTCCACCTATAAAAAGAGGCAAGAAAGTATCATACATGTTTTTAGAGCTAACAGATGTCTCCTTTGTACATGAAAGTAAAGATTGAATAGCATCTTCCACAAAAAAACATTATGGCTAACCAAAATGTGTTTAGTTTATGGATGATACAGACGATAGCCTTTTCTTTGAGAACTATACCTAGCAAAAAACATTTTACTGCTTTATCATCCAATTTCTTGCGATGTTGTTCAAGCACTAATGCATATGCCAGACAACCAAAACCACTCGAATGAGCAACAAATGGGTTGCAACTATGCCAAGCCTCATATGGCTTGATAGACTGCAGTGCTTTAATGGGACACCTATTAAGTACATATGCTGCACACATGATAGCCTCAAGCCAAAAACTATGTGGTAAAGTCTGACTCTTGACCATACACCTCGCCATCTCAATGAGTGCCTTGTTCTTCCATTCAGCTACTCCATTATATTGAGGTGTATATGACATTGTACGCTGATGATTTATTCCACAATTAGCCAGAAATGCATTAAAGTCAGAAGAGATATCCCCCCCCCCCCCCCCGATCAGAAGGGAGGGTGCCCATTTTACATGCTGACAGGTTTTTAACCAAAACCAAGAGCTGTTTGAAGCACATGAACACTTCAAAATTTTCTTTCAATGAATATACCCATGCATGCCTAGAAAAATCATCAATGAAAGTTATGAAGTGAAGATAGTTTCCGAAATAGGGTGTCTGTATAAGACAACTGATATCACTATGTACAAACTACAATTTCTACGTAGCCCAAATTGAACCATTTTTTGGAAAGGAGGAATGCTGCATTTTGCCCAAAATATAGCCTTCACAGACATGTTTTCTGGGTGCCTCAAGTTTGGAAAAAGAGGACACCATTTTAGATTTATGTAGGCATAACAAAGTAGCAAAATTTGGATGACCAAAGCATGCATGCCAAAGCTCTGCATGTGACATAGCCTGAGAATCATGTATTGCACATGCAAAATTATTCACAAATCTTTCATAGTCAATGAGCTTATACAACACATGACATAAAATGCCAGAAGAAATAATGATATCACTATTTGACAGATCATGAATTGTACATCTGTCATCAACAAATTTCACAACCAAGCCAATCTTAGCTAATGTAGAAACTGATAACATATTTTTCTTGATCCCTGGCACAAACAAAGCATCTGACAAAGTCAAAGAACTACCATCCATAATAGTCATAATGATCTTGCCAACTCCCATGATAGGATAAGAGGAGTTTTTGGCAAATGTGATAGTATTCCCTAGAGGGGTAGACTCAAGTGAAATGAAGAAACTACATTGCAAGGTAATATGTTTGCTTGTTTGACTAGTAGAATACCAAACATCTGAGTCAATTGTAGACATACATTGCTCATGAGAAGATGGGTCAAAACTACAAATAGTAGTAAACACCCATTCTTCATTTTGCACAAGATTAACAGACTCTATTTTTGGTGTAGAGGCCTCTGCAACATCCATTCTAGCCTCCTTTTTCTTTGCCTCCTTTGTAGCCAGTTCTGGACAGTTCTTTATGATATGACAATTTCCTTAACAATACTTGCAAAACAATTTCCGCTTTTCTGATTTCTTCTCATCTTTGTTTTCCTTCTTTGAGTGTGCAACATTTGTAGATTTCTGCTTGCTAGTAGATGAGCTCCATTTACATTTTCCATTCTAACTAGCCAAGAAAGCTTGATCTATAACACACATGATGGACCTGTTTTGCTTAGACTCATCTTCCTACAATAGAAGAGAGACTAATTCCTAAAACAACAAGGCATTTGGATTGTGTTTCATCATCAAGCAAAGAGTAGAAGCAAAAATCTAATAGGAATCAAGAAGAACATTCAGAACAGTTTGCACAAGTGAGCTATCTGGTATAACTTCATTAGAAAAAATCATCTGTTCTTTCAAATCCTTGATGTTTCTCAGAAATCTCTCCATAGAATCTCATTTATTCATGTGCTCACTCTCCAACTGTTTTCGAAGGTAAGCATTAGGATCCTCATTCCTAGCCTGGTACAATGTGGTAAGTGTATGGCAAGCATCGTTAGCTGCTCTACAAGAGCAAATATGAGGAATAACGGCATGTTTGACAAACAAAGGTATTAATGAATGTGCTTGAGCATTTCTACCATCGTAACAAATTTTCTCTCTAGTAGGTGGAATAGAAACCGTAGCACAAACATGAATTTGTAGAATATCACCATCTTTGACATCATCTCCATCAGCTCCAACACTTGTATTTGTAGCACCTGTATTTGCACGTGTAATAGGACGTCTTTCAACAACCTGCACAATGTTCCACACTCCTTTTGCAACCAATACATGTCACATCATATAAGCCCATAATGAGTAGTTGGTACCTGTAGCTCAGTGATGAGTAGCACCTCCTTTAATGTCAATCCGGTGTCGGGAAGAAGGAGGTCGGGCAGGAAGCCGGCACTGGGGTTGGATCAGGCCCCCTCTGGTGTGCGCCTTTCCCGCTAACCTGCAAGCGACGTCTGCGCACTGAGCGCCTCGGCCTCTGGTGTGGCGATCCTTGTAGGGCCCTAACCCTCTCGGAAGTGGTGAGACGTGCGTGCGTACGTGTGAGACCGTAGGCATCGGAAGTGTGAAAATCCAAGTATGCAACACTAAGGCACTGAAGTCAATGATACAATGTAAATGTAGCAAAGGTCCTCCAATAAAAGTGAATGATACACTGATGCCCGCTACAGTGCCGGTCTGCGATACAAAAATCGGCTACAGTGCGAAAGAGGTATACAAATAAATGCTGCCGCTATAGTGCGGATCGGCTGGATATGATATGCCTCTCGCTAGAGTGCAAAAAGACACCTAGGATCTTCAGCTTGAGTCTTTGTGGATGGATCTTTTCTTTACTTTGGGTCTTTGATCTTCAATCAAAGCTTCTCTTCAAGTCTTCTTCAAACAATTGTCTTCACTTAATAAACCACAATAGCCTCCAATCACTCAGTAACCTGGGAAGACGATCCACAAGCAAGATCCACGGGATTGGGAATCATGTTAGTTCATTTAGAAACAAATCATCTCCTTAATCATTGTAATGTTCTTCATATGAGATTGATTAACAAAACAATAGTACTCAAAAGAGAAAAAACAGAATCTCTTTGCCTCTGAGCATTTATATGTGTGCAACAACTAGGATGATGGGTTTCCTAGGTTAAATTTGCATGTCTACTAGTGTGACAATCATATTTGCTAGAATGAATTCAAGCTTTAATGGATTTGCTAAATCTCCATGAACAGATGGTAAACATGACATAATGTGAAGCTCTCCATATATGCTCATAATACCCTACCATCTCAAACTCACCATAGTTATGCAATGGAATTGTTTGTAAAGTAGGACATGATAATGAAACAAAGGTATACATAATGCTAACATTATTCAGACCCTTTGAATTGCAAATTCACACATAGATTACAACTTCCAATCATTCTCATTTTCTTATGGCTTTAAATCCTTGTTTTTACCTTTATGAACATAACATTATGTATCATGTAATTGGCTTCGTTTCTATTGGGGACCCCCCCTCAAGCACATCATTATGTATTGGATTTCTTCATTCCCCATTAGTATTTCATCTCTTAGTTATTCTAAAACCTCACCTTAGACTTTACTACAAATGCGATAGAAAAAACAAGCACGAATATAAATCCAGTTTGTCATAGTTCTTTTTCCATTATTCAAAGTAATGGTAGTATTCTCCCTCTTTCTCTTTCTCTCTCTCATCATCCGTTTGCATCCCTGTTGTCTTTACCCATAATTCTCTCTCTCTCTCTCTCTCTCTCTCTCTCTCTCTCTCTCTCTCTCTCTCTCTCTCTCTCTCTCTCTCTCTCTCTCTCTCTCTCTCTCTCTCTCTCTCTCTCTCTCTCTCTCTCTCCCCCATGCACGCTTTCTTCTCCGCACTTCTCCACCGAGAGGCACATACAACTCTGTCTTCACTTCGTCCATCACACGGAGGGCGATAGCCGACTTCTCCCTCTCCTGTGCCAATAGCAGCACCGCCCGAGCCTCAGCCGTCCATTTCTCTCTGTGCACTGGGATTCTGCGCTCGACTCAGCCGTTGCTACCTCCCTCTCTCTACAAAATTGTGTGACCCTCCTTGTCTCCATGTGATAGTAGTCGCCGACTTTCTCTCCTCCATATCATCCGCCCGCTACCGTATCCTCTAAGCATCGCCACTCTCTCATGGAATTCTCCGGCAATCCTACAGCACCAATAGCCATGATATCGGATATTACTCTCTCTCTCCGCGTTTTCTTCAACACCGCCAAATTGGGTCCTCTGTCCTCCCTCAATTTAATCTCTCTCTCTCTCCGTATTTTCTTCAGCGCCGCCAAATTGGGTTGTCTGTCCTCCCTCAATTTAATCTCTCTCTCTGTATCTTTTGGCCAGACACGTAGCACCGCAAAATTGGGTTCTCTCTCTCTGCCGAATCGTGGATTCTGTACAGCGCCAGAATACGCACACATTCTCTGAATCTCTCCGCCACACATACACACGATGACCACTTCTGCCGCTGCCGACCAACCCATCTCCCTCTTTGCGCAGGTCAAGGACGTGTCTTCATTTTGTTCGCACACAAGCGTCATCTCCTATCCCTCTGTGTGCCACCAAAAGTCCATCTCTCTCTAACCCTCTCTCTCCTCTGAACGTCCCTACGTGCTGCCACCATCGAATCTCTCCCTAACTCCTTCTCTCTCTCTCTCTCTCAATAGCGACGCGTCACGCATATCAACAACACAACAGATTTCTCTCTCTTGTCCTTCCAGATTCCATCGCCTCTCTCTCTACGTGTCCACTCCGTAGCGCATGAATCTACAGCAAGGCGGAATTCACATCTCTCTCTGAAGATTTCTTCCACCTTCTCCGTCAGTGCCCAAGCCACATGTCGATCTGCACAGTAGGCCAACTCGGCAATTCTTGGCCCTACCTCTCCCTCTTCCTATCCGTGACACGACTTTTAATGGGTGGAGGTGCTTTAAATTTTAAATCAAGCAACCCAATAGAGGAGATGCATTCTCCTAAAACTCATACAACTAATCGAAAGATCACCTCCATCTCGGCACATCCCCATGGAAATATGAATAAGAAAGCAAAACATGAATGGAGCAGTCAGGACAAGGAGCATACCTGGGAAGACGATCCACAAGCAAGATCCATAGGATTGGGAAGAACCAAATGAGTTTGCACTTATCTATAGGCCCCCCCTCCCTAGGACTTCCTTCTAGAACGTTCTAACCTCCTTACTCAAGTTTCTAATTCCAAATGACCTTGCATGTTGATTTACTATTTTAGGAAAATTCAACCTCTTACTTCTAGTTTTGGTTTTCCTTCTTTTTAATTTTGCAATTCTTTTCTTTCTATTTTTGCTTCTTTTTCTTTTTCTCTTTTTATTTTTCTTAAACTAAGGTTTGCTTTCACACTTTATACACAAATTAAATAAATTCCAAGGGCTAGACGTTGGGTAAATGACAAAACTAAGGTTCCAACCTAGGATTTCCATGGGGCTAGACTTAGTTTCATGGACTATTTACAAAATCACATGGTTTCGCATCTGATAGTCAATTAAATCAGCTAAACACGTACAATTCTTACCACTTTCTCAGTCAAAACATCACATAAAACTCATAAAATCAAAGAACTTTGAAAAAAATGATTCACACTTCCCTACGGGATTTCATCCCGACATTCGCCCCTGCTAAACCCGCAGATCGTCCTGATGGGCCAACCTGCAAGATTCAATAGAAGCGTATCAAGGTTCTTTTGAAAACTATTCTTTTACTTTGTATCTTTTTCTTTTCAAAAATCAAAGCGTTATCTCATGCAATACATTCAATTTTATAAAGATTAGTACGAATTTTAGAAAATGAAGCAGATTCAAGCTTTACAAACATCATACTATGTTTCTGCGTCTGCAATCTGACAAGTAATCACATGAATAAACAGTTGGCTTTCTAGATCTTCTGTTTGGTCAACTGGTTCAGATCCAGCAACTCGTTCTAAGTACTAGCATATACTTATGTGTCTACTAACTCAGTTTATAGAATATGCCCTGTTTCCCACTATTTATTCCCTACTATCCAACTCTCCATCATTCTTTTCGTTTTCTTTTTCTTTTTCATTTTATTTTTCCTTTTCTATTCATCTCAGCTCAACATTTCTTTTTATCTTTCATTTTCACAAATCGGCCTATGTCAAAATCGGGTGCGACTCATGGACTTGTCCGCCCGGCCAAGTTTACCCCACCTGTCTGCCGACCCGACATAGCGCATGCCATACACGTCAGCCTTGCATGAAATCAACGTCAGCTCGTGGCTCTGACCACCCGGCCAAAGTAACTCCACTTGCCTACCGACCCATGCAGGGGCATGATAACAGATAGGTCAGGCCTACGACGAAACTAGCTACGGCTCGTGGCCTTGATCACCCGACCAAGGTGGTTCCACCTACCTACTAGCCCATCGCAGCGCACTAACAACATGCACACACATATAAGTTGGCTTGAGTAAGAAGTTTTTTCATAAATCATGATACATATGGAGGTAAGATCTCACAGAAGCAAATAGTAGGACCCAAAGAATCCCACTCACTAAGCGATCAAATAAATTAGCATATACATGCACTCGGTCTAAGTATGCCATCACATTCCCAAGCTTTCACTCCCAAAAATCTCTAGTTTGCTAACTGATTCTATTCATATAATTCATAGTCGTTCATGCTTCATGCAAACCCATAACAGATATCTGCTATCTTTATTCTACATGATTTTCATAAATTCATACATATCTCTATCACATACATAAATGCAATGCATATGCTCTAACAGAAAGACAAAAGATCTCAAATCAGAAACATTTCACCTGATCATTTTAGTCCATCTTCATCATTGATTGATCCAACTTTTCTTTAATTTCATGGTCTATCATTCTTCATCAGCATCAGCATCAATGTCATCAGTATCCTCCAGCATCATCATCATGGTAATCAACATCATCATCATAATCATCATCAATCATCATCATCAATCATCATCATCAATCATCATCATCAATCATCAATCATAATCATTAACCGTCATCAATCATTCAATAATCAATCATCAATAAATCATCAATCATCATCATTTTCATCATCAATTATTATCATAATCAATTATCATCATTCATCATCATTCATTATTATTCATCATTAATATCAATCACTATTATTCATCTTCAATCATCGTCTTTCATCATTGTCGTTCATCATAATCATCATCATGCATTTTCATAAATCATCATCATGTATTATCATTAATCTTTGTCATTCAATAGGTCTTGATCTCTCATGTACATTTTCATTATGGTTCTTCTTCAATCAACGTTCAAGTTTTGCAAATATATCTTGAAAGGTTAGGTTTTTACTTCTCTTCTTCTTCTTCAAACTCTTATAAGTCTTTGAAGTCGTCTTTACACTTCCCTCGATTTGCTTGATAATATCATCAAGCAACTATTTTTCTACTTTGTTAACTCGTTTATCAGATTTTGTATCTTCTTGAATTTCTTTTACACTCTTTTCTAGTTCAATCTGTTTATCAAAGTTCATTTGGGATTGTAATTTTGCAACTTTGTCTTGATCAAATAGATTCTCATTAGTTAAAATTTTTGGATCAAACGAAACATATACATCATGGTCTTTCTTTGATTTCTCTTGCATTTCTCTATCAAACTCTCCTTTATGATCTATTTCAATTTGCTCTTTTAATATCTGTTGATTTTTTTGCTTCTCGACCTTTATTTGGCTACCTTTGGTTTCTTCACTAGATTTCTCTTGACCCTCAATAGAAGCATACTCTTTTGCTCATCAATTCTATTATCTTCATGAGTTTTTGGTCTCCACATCTTCTGAAATGGTTTTGTTCTAGATTTGGTCTTCTCAAAATACTCTTTCATCCCACCTTTTACTACATTCAAATGCAAAGGTGTTTGCTCTTGATATTTACAAATTTTTCCTTCATGATCACTTACAATTCTATGCTTGCATGCACTCTCATAGGCTAGACAATCCCAAAACATATGCCCAAACTAATCGCACCAAAAACAACATATAGGTCTCTTCTCAGCCCGACTTGATTTCCTAGGTATCACTCTAGGCGTGGGTCTTCTAAGACCTAAAGATTGTTTGTGTGCAGATATGCCTTGGACTTTTACCTCATGGTCATTATCACATTTCAATACTTGTAGGTCATTAACTTGGTTTGTCAACAGGTCAACCTTATTTCTCAATTCAGAAATCTCAAAATCCATTTCATTTTTTAGGTCTTTAATACTTATGCCCATTAACTGAATAGTGTCTGATATTGCATTTATAGTTTGCATTAGGGTCATAACAATACCAAACTTTGATTTTATAGATTCATTCGTGTTAAATTCTATTTCCTTAATTCGCTCTTCATATCTTCTAAACTGTTCCTCAATCATTTCCTTCATTTTTAATTTCCCTCTTGTTATGTTCTAAGCTATGGACAATGTAAATTTCTAATCTATGAGTCAATGGAACAGTGCACACACATATGATCAAAATTTATGCAAAAAGTGGATGATCAAAGTCAATGAGTCAAAAGCAATCTTTCTATTCAAGTGTGTGGAACAATGCAAATAATTCAAATAACTTAAAATGCTGGTACCTGGAATATCCGATCTGACGCCAAGGTTCCTCTCTGTCTTCTCAAGGAGTTGGTGGGGTGTCGAGGATCACTTGGCAACCGCCTCGCTTCACGTCAGGTTCAGGTGTCGGGAAGAAGGAGGTCGGGCAGGAAGCCGGCGCTGGGGTTGGATCAGGCCCCCTCTGGTGTGTGCCTTTCCCGCTGTCCTGCGAGCGGCGTCTGCACGCTGGGCACCTCACCTATACTCTCTGGAGTGTATGCGATCCTTGTAGGGCCCTGCCCCTCTCGGAAGTGGTGAGACATGCGTGCGTACGCATGAGACCGTAGGTGTCGGAAGTGCAAAAATCCAAGTATGCATCACTAAGGCACTGAAGTCAATGATACAATGTAAATGTAGCAAAGGTCTTCCAATAAAAGTGAGTCATACACTGATGCCCGCTACAGTGCGGGTCCGCCATACAAAAATCTGCTACAGTGCGAAATAGGTAAATACAAATAAATGCCACCGCTACAATGCAGATCGGCTGGATATGATATGCCTCTCGCTACAGTGCGAAAACACGCCTATGATCTTTGGCTTTAGTCTTCGCGGATGGATCTTTTCTTTACTTTGGGTCTTCAGTATTCAATCAAAGCTTCTCTTCAAGTCTTCTTCAAACAATTGTCTTCACTTCATAAACCACAATAGCCTCCAATCTCTCAGTAACCTGGGAAGACGATCCACAAGCAAGATCCACAGGATTGGGAATCATGTTAGTTCAATTAGAAACAAATCATCTCCTTAATCATTGTAATGTTCTTCATATGAGATTGATTAACAAAACAATAGTACGCAAAAAAGAAAAAACAGAATCTCTTTGCCTCTGAGCATTTATATGTTTGCAACAACTAGGATGATGGGTTTCCCATGTTAAATTTGCATGTCTACTAGTGTGACAATCATATTTGCTAGAATGAATTCAAGCTTTAATGGATTTGCTAAATCTCCATGAAGAGATGGTAAACATGACATAATGTGAAACCCTCCATATATGCTCATAATACCCTATCATCTCGAACTCACCATAGTTATGCAATGGAATTGTTTGTAAAGTAGGACATGATAATGAAACAAAGGTATACATAATGCTAACATCATTCAGACCCTTTGAATTGCGAATTCACACATAGATTACAACTTCCAATCCATTAGGGGAAAAAATGAACCCTGAATGGGCCTTTTAGATTAAGGAGTGATTAGTGATGGACCAATCAGAAGAGGGTGGTGGCCACAGTCTATGCCCTATAAAATACTAGGCTGAAGGGTGGAGATGGGACATATTTCTCCCTTATTTAATGAGCTGCCTCTAGAGAGAGAATGAATCTCGTAACTCAGTTGGGCCCAAAAATTCAAAATTTCTGAAAAGTTAAAAAACTCATCATAACACCTGAAAATGGACCCCCCATTACTTTTTAGGGTCAAAAGTACTCTTTTTGACCCCAAATTCAAAATCCGTGCATGTTTTGAGCTGAAAAAAATGAGTTTTTTCAAAAATACTCAAAAAAGAGTTATTTCCCTCCTAAACCTCACATTTTCATACCCAAGTCCCAAAAAGTCATCTTTTCCCACTACTTTCACTCTGTAGCACACCATTGAAGCTCCTGTTTCTACACTCCAACCTACCTGCATCTCCTACCTCGAATTACTGTTGTAGCTTGAAGACCTTTAGCTTCAATGGCAACATCTAAAGCTTCTAGGCGACCAAAAGATGAAATCCTCACATTAAGATGTCACAATATCAAAGCCACAGATGGGCAGTGGCTATCACATGAGTACTCCAAAGGTGCATGGGTGTACATGCAACCCTCTAGAGTTGGGCCTCATCGAGTTAGAGATCGTGGAAACTTAGATCTTCATTGGAAGGGAAAGTTACTTGGCTTCAAGAAGCATAGAGACAATGGGATGGTTGCTATTGTACAACATGTTTTTACAATGGCAACTATGAAACTTGAAAACTCTAGTAGTATGAGATATCCTGTGAACTGTAAGTATTACTCTACAATATTTTATGTTTTCTTGTGTCGGATATATTTCTGAACTATTTAGATATGTTTTTGTTTGTTTCAGATGTATTTCCTTCTACTTTGGTGGAAGAGCAACCACTTCATAGTCTTATAGGTACTTTCCAGGCATTGCATGCAGATGTTGGTGCACTAGTCTTTCCAAATATATCTCCTCCTCAACTTTACCATGATAGATTTTTCTTTTACACACATAGATATGTTGTACCCTCTACAATGAATGGTTTTGGAAGGTTAGAGAGAATTGAAGTACATTCTCTTCTTAGCTTGGAGTGGCCAAAACCTGATATATGGTCCGTATCATCTTTGAAGCAAAAGATGGTAATGGATATACATAACTCTTTGAAATTCACAAAAGTGTCTAGGTCTGTAGGTTTGCACTGGTCTTTTCCCATTCATTGTTTTGTATATTTATTCCAAGGATTCTCATTCCAAGAGACTTCCACCATGTTCATGTGTAAAGATATCACATATGAGCAAGTCGAAAGTCTTCTTGGTGAAAATTGGGGTTTGATGGAAGGAATTGCAAAAGGTGATAAATATCTCTGTAAAATAGGTGGAACAGGTATAGCATTTCGATATTTGAAACAACGTACTTCATTATACATCAGATTCTACTATGATCGTTGGATGTGCAAACTTGGCAAATGGATACCATTTCAAAGTTCAGAGGGATCTTTGCATTCATTTGAAATAAAGCTTAGATTGCCCAACAATGAAACAGAAACTATTTTAGTGAATAATCATTGGACCTTGGCTAATCTGAGAGAACACTTGATGATTATGGGATTTGAAGGACTAACTCAATCCATCTTCAAAATTCAAGGACATAAGGTGAGAAATGTTTCATGTTTTTGTTAAAGTAATCTTTTTGTTATTGTTTATTTTACTTTAATGACTTCAATTTGTTGCAAATTGATTACAGGTGGGCAGAAGAATGGAATACAAAATGAAAGTCCTTGTAGATTGGAGCAAAGATGGAACAGAGCTCTCATTGTCATAGTTCTTTTGCAACCTGATAATGTCACTTCTTGGGCCCTAGTCATTGTATCTCATGGTTTTTGCACTTTCAAGAACCTTGTAAAAAGTAGGACAATTGATTCATGTTAGATATTGTATATACCTTATTCTCTGCAATGATAATTTCAAAACTTTTGGAATGTCAAAAATTTTGTTCACTACTTTGAAATGTGGTTGCTCATGTTTTTTTCTGTGCATTATTTTGTCATCCGAAACTCATTTTTTGAAATTGCACTTCTTTATTCTATACTTTTAAAAGTGGGCCCAGTCAATTTAAAAACTTGAAACTGCTATAAAAATGGCTCTATGTGCTCATTTCTCACATTTGCACTCTCAAAGAGCTAGAAAGCACAGACTGCAAGCCTCTAGAAATCTCGCGCGCAAGCAATGGCTGCTAGCACTTCCACTCCCATGAAATCTCCTCGAGATTTATTCATGGAGTTTCTGGAAACTACAGACTACAATGGTCGTACGGATTTGTATGACCTAGTCTGTAGAGTCCCTAATCTTGAAGGGACAATAGCCATGAATTCCGATGTGATCGATGAGATCACAGATTTTATGGAACTCTATATTTTAAGATATGCCATAGATATTCCAGCATATGAGTGTAAATGGGTCCCCTGTGACCTGCTTTTTTACATTCATAAAGGAGATGAGGCATTTGCGAAGCGCTTAAAGCGTTTCATGGCGATTGCTGAGGCTTCAGGGCACCTGTTAGATGACACAGTGCCCTTAATCAAACAATTAAATAAGAAAAGGAAAATGGGAAGAAAATATCTTTCCTACATAGCAACAACAATCTTTTTTGTCAATGAGGAGCCCGAACCTTCACCCATGGACCTACCCCATCTTGTTACTGGGGGTTTTGTAGATGACAAGAAGGAACCCCAGACAGAAGCTCTCAACTTATTAGAAGAGAGTCAAAAAATTTCCAGAGAATTTCCTCAAGGAGTAGTGGACAAATTAAAGGAAGCCAGTACACAGAAGAGTCCACCCTCCAACTTAGACCCCGTGGAACCCACTCTACCAGAGGTAGAGATGGAAATGTTTTCAGTTGTACTTGTTGATGGAGAGGAATTTTTGTTCCTGCACGATATTGAGAAGGCATTCGGTCTACGCCTTGACGAATGCCTTAGTATTTTCAGCTCAACCTCGGATGTTCCCATGGACAACACTTCTGACATTATCGAAAAGGCAACAATTCCACTTGGTGAATCAGTTGCAGACACCATTGCATTAGTGTGTGAAGAGATTTTGAGCCATGCCAACCAAGATGCCAGTGAAGAAGATCTAGCCACAACAAGGGAAAGAATTTTGGAGAAGAAGATTCCAACATCCCCTGTTGTGGAGCAAAGTGGCATGGCCCATTCATCAATTCCACTAGATGCAATGGGAAGAGGAGAGGATGAAGACAGGCTTCAAGATGTAAGTCTCTACTAACATTTATGGTTGTCTCATATTCATACAAGATGTATCTATTTAATTTTATGATTGTCTATGTGCAGGAAACAATTGAAGTGGATAAATTTGCAGTAAGGAGTGGTGGTGACCGTGTTTCCCGGGGCCATGGCTCTTCCTTGGCACAGTACATTGGAAAATTGCCAAAGGAAGATTTTGTAATAATCCACAAGGACTTTTCCCCTCAAGGACACTTCATGACTTGGTGTATGAAGGCTTTGAGTAAAGTTTTGTGCCTATCTACAATAATGCAAGGGACCAATTGTATATTTCTAGTTAGGAAGTCCCTTGCCCTTACTACCCTAGGAGTTAACTTTAGAGGAAAAATATTAGGTCAAATAGGAATAGCTTTGGGTCTTGGATTGACAGACCCTCAATTAATATCCCAATGAGTTTTGACTTACCAATTGCCTCTATCTTTTCAGAGAAGAAAGAATGTAGTGGAGAGGCTCAAGGCCAAGAGCCAATTGTAAAAACTTTATAATACCAATGTTTTGTTTTTCCAATTTCCATGTGCATTCAATCTATTATACCTTTATGGTTTGAAAATCTCATAACTTTTGCACAGTTTAATCAGTCTTTTTCCATTGTTTCTTGTAATTTTTGTTGCCCAAAATGCATGGAATGGCTAAGGAATGCAAAAAAAAGGCCTGCCACAGAAACGCGGGGATGGGCCCTACAAAACTTTTGCAGGGCCCATCCCCGCGTTTCTGTGGCAGGCCTTTTTTTTGCATTCCTAGGCCATCCTATGCACTAGATTACCTGTATTGCAAGTCTATCTTCTCAATTAGCACCTTCACTTGGGGAAATGTGGAACACTCTTTTTATATGCAATAATTAGAGAAAATTAAGACTCCTCTGGGTGCATATAAGCATGCAGCAGTAAATCAGTGCATGTATGTTCATAAACATTGCATAGCTATTGGTCAGGGGTTTAGCATGCAGTGCACTCTAGCTAAGGCCAATCATATGCCCCCATGTGCATGGCATGGGTTTTCATGGCTTGGAAATGCCAAAAAAAGGCCTGTCACAGAAACGCGGGGATAGGCCCTGCAAAAAATTTGCAGGGCCCATCCCCGCGTTTCTATGGCAGGCCTTTTTTTGGCATTTCTTGGCGATGAAATGCATTAAATAGCATTACCACTTACAACAAGTACAGAAAAAAGAATGATACCTATGAAAAACACTTCAAAGATGTACTGGAAAAACATACCTACAAACATAGGAGAAATAAACTTCAAAACATGTACACTAAGAAATAAACATTTGGGAGAGCAAATATGAGAAGACAAAGATTATATTCATCATTTGGGTTTTACAAAATATTCATCGTATGGGATATACAAAAGGTTATCCAAACAAGGGAGTACAAATTATGGTTAATGGTTATTCCCTCTAATCCTCCTAGCTAGTTGCAAATCTTTAGGTTGTATTGTCACTCTCTTTGCATGGATGGCACATAGGTTAGAGTCCTCCAACATTGATATAAGATACGCCTCTGCAGCTTCTTGGAGAGCTTCAATGGCTATCCCTTGGATACGAAGTCCAGCGCAATAGCGTTGGATCTCTTCCTTCACAACTCTTGCAAATGACCTTCGTGGAATCAGAAGCTCCACAGACTTTTGATAGTGTCGAATCTCCGCAAAGGCTCTGGTTTGCTTTCTGCGCCTTTGTGGTGCTCTTGCATTTGGGGGGATGTTGGGTTGTGGTCGTTGTGGTCTACGACGTGGTTGATAGTTCTTCTTTCTTCTTGGAGGACGCCTAGATGGTCCTTCCTCATCATTTACTTCCTCTGCCCGACCTTGCTCTCTTTCTTCATCGGTTGGTCTTTGTCCTTGTCCTGGGGGGAGTGTCTTGCCTCCTTGTGTTACTCGATGGTTCACGGGGATATCATCATTGTTCCATGGTGGCTCATTTATACTTTCTTCATCTGAGGAACATGATAAATTTGATGTCTCAAACACAACTCGTCTATGTCCTCGTTGTTTGGGCCTTGCCTTCATTGGTGTCCTGATTGGGGGCTCATCATGAGATGCAGAAGGGGAATAATTTATTTCTTGGGATACATCTCTCTCTGGTGAACCTTCATCCCCCCGCGATGCAATGCTACCGGACTGTGTCCCTGCACCCGAGTTTCGTCTTGAAGAGTGGCTTGTGGTTCGACGCTTCTTGTGGGGTGTCATCCATGTTGGGCGCTGAGTACCTTGCACATGGCTAGGGTAGACGACATGATCCTTCCTAGCAGTCTGCTTTGTGCGTGCCATTCTCTTAGGTTGTAAAGTGGTAAAATGAGGGAGGACACCTCTATTTATAGGCTTTCACTTAAGAATTGTCCTGTTCACATTTAAATGGATAAAAATTAGTTTTAAGACATTAAAAGTATATTCACAAAAATAGTAGAATTTTATTTGAAGTGAAAGGGGTTATAAAAACCTTGAAAAGTATAATGCATTTTAAGAGTTCGGAAATTATTTCCAAGCAGAACCCTCGCGGACTCTTTGTGCACGCCATTGGGCATGATGTTCGGGTCCTGACGATGACATCCACTTCTCTCTTGCAATATCATGTTGTAGCTTTCGTGTAATCTTTGCTAGTTGTGACTCACATGCCTTTTCCATTACATATTTTCTAGCAAATGTCGCACGAAAGAACCAATTGAACATTTCTTCTAAATAGTTTGATTGGAGTAGACCACCCCCATGACGAGTGTTTTTAAAGTAAACACCTCTAGCCCTGTAATGTGACTTCTCCATTCCTTGTGTACTAAAAATGTCCAGTGACCCATATCGATTCATAAAATATGCTCCATGTGCAAAAAGAATATGCTATGATCTGGTCAATAAGATATACACATAGTGTTTAAGACCAAATAAAAAAATGTAAGCGAAACTTACTATGTAATGTGTAATGTTGCTTTCTCCCCAAGATAAGATGAATGACTGTGTAAACTCCTTCAAAGTCACTTGGAATAATTCTCATTGTGAAGCATTAGTGGAAGCCAAACACATCAAATGTAACAATTGATCGAACGATGACCAAACCTTCTTTCGCTTGTTAATGAGATCAACCTGACTATCATTGTCAGTTGTAATTGAATAGAGGTCCTTCCAAAGCTCCCATTTCCCATCATCTTGACTATTCACATCTTTTTTAAAGAAACGTCGTGCCTTCTTCCCAGTCATTGAAACTTGTTGTAAAATCTCTTGAGACTCACCATACTTCTTAACAACTAAAGATACGTGGCCACCGTGACAACCTATAGAATTCAAAAGATCTTCTATTTTCTGGATTGCAATTGTAGACCTCTCTAGTGGTTTCATTGCAAATGCATATTCAACATGGAGCTTAAAAAGCCTATCAAAGATCCTCATGAATGCATGCAAAGTACAAAAGTGAACATTGACTAATGGAAATGGGATAATGGGGTTCCAATCATTGCTTATTTTATCACGAGTCGGTTCCTGTAACATTGGACACCTCAAAAGTGATATCTCCCATTCCCTGTGATTCAATGAGTCTGTTTCATCAATTTCTTCAGAGTCATCAACTCTCGTCAATGCCCTTGCATGTTTAGATTGTCTCTTAGATCCTTTGTAACCTTGTGTACAATATGGGCAAGGATAGAGAGAAGATGCTCCTTGTTTACAACCTAACATGCATTTTATACTCTTAAGGTCTCCACCCAAATGCCATTCTACATCAAAATCACCTATACCATCTACAAAAAGCTTTTGCCCATGTATTTGAGAAGAGATTACTTCCGTAATCCACGGAGTCCTACTAAAAATCCATGAAATAACATTATTTGTTTCTTTGGGAACTTCTATAGCACCTAACCACCAGATATCTCTCTCTGATTGCACACTGTAAGTCAAATGGTCCCTCCCTCCTAAAGTTTCATCACTCATTGCATGGTCCATAATTTCGTTCATTAGCGTCACACTCAACCTTTCTAGTCGCCGACCCTTTATGATTTGACACTCATCAAGCTTCAGTATGAACTTTAACTTAACATTACAGTCTGCACAAAAGAGAAAACATTATCTTAATATGACACTTGAATGCAATAGAACTTCAACACCAAATAAAATGTAGTAGGGGTACCTTTGATTGTTGAACTATAAAAGTGAACCATTGCTTGTTGAAGCTTCTGAAGATCCACAAATATATTGTTGAATTTAGTGTAAGTAAATCCTTGTGTAGATAGGATTTTTGATTGCTTCTTGGGAATATTTGGATGATAAATAGAGGCAGGCATAGTTTCTTCTATGAATAAATATTGTCCAATAGTACGAGTCACATCCTCATTTGAAGTTTTTTTATTGATAGACAATTTATATGGGCATGGAAATATACTTTGAGAAATACCTTGTGATTGTAAGGCTTGCCTGAGAAGGGTGTACATTGCAGTATACCCATTTCTACTGATGCCTGCTTCGTCACATATTGCCTGCACATCTTGCACTGTGATAAGATTTTTTAACTTCTTTGAAAACTCAGCTTCAACAACAACTCTAATACACTTTCCTATGCGTGAGTCTAAAGCAGAAGTGATTTCTTTGGTGTTTATACAGCTATTCATCAGCTTGAATTGGTCTTGTGTTGTTGATGAAGCAGTTATGTCTTCAATAAACGACCTACACAATGAAATATTCCATTACAAATCTTCATTAAAACATATAAAAGTAAAACAAACACTCACCTTGTTGCATATATACGTCGTTTGCGTGCTCCACCACCTTTTGAAAGAGCTTCAAAGGATGACAATGATCTTTTCCTATGTCTCATACCAAGTGGAGTCTCTTTCAGCTGCTGGAGATTGGCAGTTAACTTTGAAATTGTGCTTTGTTTTGCTTTAGTATCCTGTTCCAGATCTGCAAGTTGATTTTGTAAAGATATGATTGTGCTTTCTAAAGTGACCACCCTCATATGATGGATGTGATGTTGTTGGAACCAATACTTAGCAGTAGCAAGTGAATGTGTAGATAATCTCTTGCAGTAACCTAATAGTCCAGCTTCACCCGCACCAATGAACTGAAGTAAAGTTGAGAGGTTATGGAATGTTGGATGGTAAGAAGATATTGGATCAAGAGGATAGAGTGAACCATGAGCCCAAAGATCAATACTTTTTTCTCTAGCTGCACGACGTTCATTTTGAGAATTGGCATCATTGTTGCATCGTGTATTTGGAGCAAACTCTCTAGGCACACGAACATGGATACTTGTTGATGCAGGAGCATGAGGACGTTCTACTGTGAAGTTTGTGATACATGTCAACACCATCTTTGCTAATGACCAACAATATCAAAAACAAAGATGAAAAACCGGTTGGAAGGGAGTCTAAAGCATAGGTTTTGCTCAAAAAATGTGTTTTCTTGTATGTGTATGGGTTAAAGTGTATTTTTCCACTAAGTATGGCTGAAAATGATGAAATTTGAAAAAATTCATTTTTTGGGGGAAGCATAGTCACGGATTTGATGATGTGGCACTTACTTTTGGAGGGAGTTTGAAAATTATACTTTTTCTAAAAGAAACTTCAGAAAATGGGCCCAAAAAAGTGACTTCTGACATATATATTAAAAAATAGGCTCTTTTGAGTTAATATACACTGAAAATGAGACTTTTTAAAAAAAATCATTTTTTTATTCAAATACATGTACGAGTTTGATGATGTGGAAAGTAGATTCTCTTTCTCTCTCTCTAGAATAAGAAAGAGAGAGGCCTATTGAAGCCTAAAAAAAAGCCTACTCCAGCCTACTAAAAAGTGCCCTATTAAATGCACTTTGTCCCCTTAAACAAGAACAGAATTAAGCTTAATCCCTAAAAATTAGGGATCCTTACAAGGCCCATGCAGGGTTCATTTTTTCCCCTAATGCATTCTCATTTTGTTATGGCTTTAAATCCTTGTCTTTACCTTTATGAACATAACATTATGTATCATGTAATTGGCTTCGTCTCTATTGGGGACCCCCCCTCAAGCACATCATTCTGTATTGGATTTCTTCATTCCCCATTAGTATTTCATCTCTTAGTTATTCTAAAACCTCACCTTAGACTTTACTACAAATGCGATAAAAAAAAACAAGCACAAATATCAATCCAGTTTGTCATAGTTCCTTTTCCATTATTCAAAGTAATTCCATTATTCAAAGTAATGGTAGTGTTCTCCCTCTTTCTCTTTCTCTCTCTCATCATCCGTTTGCATCCCTGCTGTCTTTACCCATAATCCTCTCTCTCTCTCTCTAATCCTCTCTCTCTTTCTCTCTCTCTCTCTCTCTCTCTCTCTCTCTCTCTCTCTCTCTCTCTCTCTCTCTCTCTCTCTCTCTCTCTCTCTCCCATGCACGCTTTCTTCTCTGCACTTCTCCACCAAGAGGCGCATACAACTCTATCTTCACTTCGTCCATCACACGCAGGGCGATAGCCGACTTCTCTCTCTCCTGCACCAATAGTAGCACGGCCCGAGCCTCAGCCGTCCATTTCTCTCTGTGCACTAGGATTCTGCGCCCGACTCAGCTGTTGCTACCTCCCTCTCTCTACAAAATTGCGTGACCCTCCTTGTCTCCATGTGATAGTAGTCGCCGACTTTCTCTCCTCCATATCATCCGTGCGATGCCGTATCCTCTGAGCATCACCACTCTCTCATGGAATTCTCCGGCAATCCTACAACGCCAATAGCCACGATATCGGATATTACTCTCTCTCTCTCTCCGCGTTTTCTTTAGTGCCGCCAAATTGGGTTCTCTGTCCTCCCTCAATTTAATCTCTCTCTCCGTATTTTCTTCAGCGCCGCCAAATTGGGTTCTCTGTCCTCCCTTAATTTAATCTATTTCTCCGTATCTTTTGGCCAGACACGCAGCGCCGCCAAGTTGGGTTCCTCTCTCTGCCGAATTGCGGATTCTCTACAGTGCCAACATATGCACACATTCTCTAACTCTGTCTGCCACACATACACACGATGACCACTTATGCCGCTGCCGACCAACCCATCTCCCTCTCTGCGCGGGTCAAGGACGTTTCTTCATTTTGTTTGTGCACAAGCGTCATCTCCTATCTCTCAGTGTGCCACCAAAAGTCCATCTCTCTCTAACCCTCTCTCTCCTCCGAACGTCCCTGTGTGCTGCCACCAGTGTTGATTTTTGACGGTCGTATTGCTCGTTTTGGCCATTTTGGACTATAAAACAAGGTCAAAAATTTTATTTGACCTTCAAAAATTACATTAAAAACTTGAAATACAGGTGTTACCTCTAGATAACCTTCAAAATTCAAGGGCATGGCAGACCGTCAAAATACAACACTGGCTGCCACCATCGAATCTCTCCCTAACTCCCTCTCTCTCTCTCTCTCAATAGCGACGCGTCACGCATATGAACAACACAACAGATTTCTCTCTCTTGTCCTTCCAGATTCCATCGCCTCTCTCTCTCTACGTGTCCACTCCGTAGTGCATGAATCTACAACAAGGCGGAATTCACATCTCTCTCTCTGACGAGTTCTTCCACCTTCTCCGTCAGCGCCCAAGCCACATGTCGATCTGCACAGTAGGCCAGCTCGGCAATTCTCCGCCCTACCTCTCTCTCTTCCTATCCATGACAGGACTTTTAATGGGTTGAGGTGCTTTAAATTTTAAATCAAGCAACCCAATAGAGGAGATGCATTCTCCTAAAACTCATACAACTAATCGAAAGATCACCTCCATCTCGGCACATCCCCATGGCAATATGAATAAGAAAGCAAAACATGAATGGAGCAGTCAGGACAAGGAGCATACTTAGGAAGACGATCCACAAGCAAGATCCACGAGATTGGGAAGAACCAAACGAGTTTGCACTTATTTATAGGCCCCCCCTCCCTAGGACTTCCTTCTAGAACGTTCTAACCTCCTTACTCGAGTTTCTAATTCCAGATGACCTTGCATGTTGAATTACTATTTTAGGAGAATTCCACCTCTTACTTCTATTTTTGGTTTTTCTTCTTTTTATTTTTGCAATTCTTTTCTTTCTATTTTTTGTTATTTTTCTTTTTCTCTTTTTATTTTTCTTAAACTAAGGTTTGCTTTCACACTTTATACACAAATTAAATAAATTCCAAGGGCTAGACTTATGGTAAATGACAAAACTAAGGTTCCAAACTAGGATTTCCATGGGGCTAGACTTAGTTTCATGGACTATTTACAAAATCACATGGTTTCGCATCTCACAGTCAATTAAATCAGCTAAAACATGTACGATTCTTACCACTTTCTCAGTCAAAACATCACACAAAACTCATAAAATCAAAGAACGTTGAAAAAAATGATTCACACTTCCCTACGGGATTTCATCCCGACACCGGGAAGAGGTGAGGATGGTATGAAGACCTCGAAGAAGTGATGGCACAAGTGCGTGAGTGAGAAGCACACTAACATGCACACACATACACACACACGCGCACACACGGCAAGACAAAGAGAAAGACAATGGAGTTCTTTTAGATTACTTCAAAAGTGCTCTTACAAGTTCAAATCTATTACAAGCTAACCTAAAAAATGAGCTCTCTAGCTCTATTTATAGTTTTTGACTAGCTTTTGGCCCTGTCCAGACCTAGTGTCGAGCCTAGTTAAAAATTAGGTTCTAGGGCCTATTTGGGGGCTCAAACAAAGTCTAAAAATTATGAAAATTGGTACGATGCTACCTCTAATACTCCTCAAGCTCGAGGACTCCTCGGCTTGCACAAAATTGAGTTACAAAAAGGTGAAATCGTATTTACAATGATGTAGAGTGACTAAATTCACTATTTAGGAAGTATTACTTCATGGAAAATTTTGGACGGCCTACTTG
This sequence comes from Ceratopteris richardii, assembly GCA_020310875.1. Classification (NCBI taxonomy): domain Eukaryota; kingdom Viridiplantae; phylum Streptophyta; class Polypodiopsida; order Polypodiales; family Pteridaceae; genus Ceratopteris; species Ceratopteris richardii. The sequence continues at coordinate 13,136,451 of CM035422.1, forward strand.
CCAGATCTTCGTTGACTACTTTGTTTGCTGGTGCTTTCTCTTCGCTCTGAATCCCTTCTTTGACTTCCTTGTCTTGTGAGCCCTTGTGTACCTTCACTACTGCCAACACTCCCCCCCTCTCTTGCGTCTGTCATCTCTGACAGACCCTTGTTGGGTGGGCCGTTGGATGTAGTACTCCACAACGTCTATGGCTAAATGATGTTGTGCTATTCTCAACCCTTTGGCCAAATCAATGAGTAGGGCATCCCAGTCTACTGGCCGTGGAACTTCTGGATGTGGCATACGTAGCTTTTCTGAATGTAGGGCTTGTTCCACCGCAAGTAACTGTAATAGATGAGATGGTCTAGGAATGAATATCTCTAAATGATATTCCTAGAACCCTGTGATGAACATTTCTTCAAATGTCTGTTTGAAGCAGGCAGGTAGATGCTTTATACGAGTAAGCCACACATATACGACATCAATGGATGGTGTGGTGCTCATATCGTAGACAAGGTCCTGATTCCCTTCATTAAATCCAATAGTCGAAAGATGAGGTTCTTTGATATTCTTAAATGTCCTGAATGTAACCAACATGAGCTCAAAAATTTTGAGGCACATCTGTGCCATGACATTTGGGACATTCTTGAACCTGATTCCCCAATGCCGAATCGTTGAAATCATGTATGCTACTGTGGGTTGGCCTCTAGGTGGGGCTAAGTAGACATAATTGAGCCATTTTTCACATCTATTGACTCTCAGCACTGTTTTTGTGTACTCTGGCCAAGACCTTCTTCGAAAGACAGGGCAGTAGCAGGGATTATACTTGATATATAAAGGCATGTTATTCCACGTGCGTACCATGTCAGGGTAGGTTTCAAGCAGACGGATTCTCCAGGTAGGTTGAAAGATATTCCCATGCGTGGCATTGGCAGGGATGTCTTCGGGTGCAAACTGTGTCGCCGAGGTTGGTTCCTTCCTTGTGCGCTACTTGATTTCAACATTATAATCTGCCATTAAGACACAGAATGGAACATACAAATCATCGGATGTGCCAATCCACCGATGATGGGAGAGGTTTCTGAAGTAATCTGATTTAATGACCACTTCTTCCAATCGAGACATAGACGCTATCTGCACTGCGACTCTCTCATCATGGGTTGCAGCAACCTTTTCTAACCTCTGCATCCTTTCAGGGGCTTCGATCTCAATCGTGTCCATTCCTTCTTCTGTTTGCTTACCTCCGGGTGCTGGCATGGGAACATATGGGTCTTCAAAAGTCTCTTCCACTTCAATTGGCACTAAGTCTTCAGGTTCCGGTTCCACCAGGGGAGAGGTTTGACGCTCGTATTGCAAAACTTTATTTCGTAGTTCTTCTAGTTCTGTTCTAAGTTCTGCGACTTCTTTAGATGTGTCGGTTGCGGTTGTGACTTTGCTTGGTGGCGCCTGCTGAGTTGCCAGTTGCTTTAGTAGGTCATCTCTTTCTCTTTCTAATGCTGCGTGGGCTTCCAGGAGGTCGACATGGGTTTCCAAGACGATTTTCATACTTTCAGATGGGATTGTCTTGAATGTCTCTGGGTCAATTTTCTGTGGTGAACCCTCCATTGCTGCTTCCAGGATTTCCTCATTCTGTTTCTGTAGTCGTTTGTTTTCTTCAAGTGCTGCGGACATGTGCTTCCGTAATAAGGAGAGGTTGCGTTGAAGCTTGAGATTGTCCGTTATTTGGGCATGTAACGTGACATCGAGTTGTTGTTTCTCTTCAGTATCTCACTGGGGTGGATTGGCAACTAATTGATCATGTTGTGCTTGCAATGTAGTATACTGCTGTTGTAATAGCCGCTTCTCCTTCTCTAAATCAATGAATCTTGCTTCGAGCGTTTCATGGTCTCTGAAGAGGCTCGTATGTTGTGCGTCTAGGTGTTGGTAATGTTGTTGTAGCTGAGACATACACTGGTACATATTATTAAATACATTATTAATGGGAGTGGATGCGGGAAAGGTGTTGAATGCAGAAGGGACGAGAAGAGGGAGTGGGAGCATGTATGCTGTGCTTGAAAAGGGTGAAGTTGGTGGTGGGGGAATGGGAGATTGTGGACGTATGGGGGGAGGGAGAGGTGCAGAGGTGGGTGATATGTGCATGAAATCAAAAGTGGATGCAGTCGTGGGAGTGATCGTGAACATGGGAATTGTGGGTGTGGTGATGGTGGTGAAGGTGTAAAGAGGTGTGTGTAGTTGTGAATATGAACCGCAAGGAAGTGTGATCGGGGGAACGGGGTTTTTCATCGCTACAGTTAGAATTACAGTGTCAGTGGTAGTGTATAGATGAGAGGTGGTGATAGATTGTGCAGGTTGTGTCAGTTGACTGACGGTTTGTGCTTCAGTATGGGAAGTGGACCCTGAGGCGGTGACAATAGTGGTTTCACTGGTAGTGGGAGGTGAAGGTGGTGTGGTTGGAGGGAGAGGGGGTAAGGGGGGTGACGGGGGTGCACTGGATGTATGCGCTTCCTCAGTGTCATGAATGGTATGAGTTGTGCCCGTGGTTGTGGATGTGGTGCCCTGTGGTTCTGATACTAATACATTTATTTGTTTTCATGATCGAGGGGAGCATCTGCCGTATCTTCGCTCTGATCTTCGCGAGTGTGCAAGGGTGGTATGCACCATTTCAGGTACCCCCAATGCATCAGCAATCATATCAAGGGTTGCCCTGTATTGCTCATCTACGCCTTCGTCTTCCAGGATCTGATTCAGCAGGGCCTTTCCTGCTGCCAAGGATAATTTGTGTTGTTCTTGAACTTGATTGATGGTATCATACAGTCTCTTTAATTGCTTTGTATAAGCAGGGGCTCCTTCAAGTTCCTGTACCACTTCTTGCTCATATTCGTGCTCTTCTTCATCAGACGGTCCTTGTTCATCCTCTTGCTCTTCTTCTGCCGTCTCTTCTTCATCTTGATCGACTTCGACTACTTCTGGTTGGATTGGATGGGGTTGGTCGGTGATTGTCTGTTGCCCGCTTGCCTGCTCTGCTTCCACTTCTAAATTTGTAGCATTAGTTATCCTGGCCACCTCCTCATCAGTTAGATCTTCCAATGTAAAGCCATGAGGGAACTCTAAGTCGGTGGGTATAGGTGGAAATACTAGATTCGGTCCTTCTGGGCTATGCCTCGGCAACCTGATAGTGAATGGGTGCACTTGCCTTGGAAGCCATGGAGTGGTTTCTGGTGTCAGTGTAGCACCTTGGGCCTGGGCACAAGGCATCAGAACTGCTCCTCTCATTTTCTTGGATGGAGGCCCTGCAGTTGATAGTGTGCGTTGAAATTCTTGCACCCTGGTCCAAACAAGTATCTGTTGAATTGGCACGTCATAAGCCAGGCATCGGTAAACAATCCTTGTGAGAGCACAACATGCATGAAGCACTGACTTTTGTTTCTTATACCACCGTTGATACGCTAAGTGTATCTGGTCAATAATCCAATGTGGCATGTTGATTGTCAAATTGAAAGCATCTGCTAAGTGTAAACTGAACCAGATCTTCTTGGGTCGCATTGTGAATCTCTCTTGAGCCGGGAACGTGAAATGCTCCATGCAGATTCGAAGGTGAATGGCAATAGTCGGCATCATTGCCACCATGTCCTTCAGTTTTGTCAGATTCCGGTTCTTCATGTTGTCGGGGACCATAGTCTCTTTCTCGGTGGGGATATGCATGCCTTTCATGTTGAGAGCTTCTCTTACCAAATTGTTCGTCAACTTGAAGCGCTTCAGCTCATTACCTCTTGTGAGACATGGTAAGACAAAGGTGCTATACCCCTTTTTCTCTTTACTAGGAGTGAGGGTGCTAATCAGATATGAGCATCTTAGAAAGTCGGGCTTCGGTAACTGGGCTTTGAAGTAATCATATAAGCCCGCTGTTGGAAGCAGCCAGAGGCACAGACGACACGGAAGCATGTAACGACAGAGCAGGGAGCCAGTCGAATCGTTTTTCAAATAATTATGTTTTCAAATACTTTCCAAAAACCTCCAACAGTGATTTTTATCACTATTGTAACATATGTAACATAGAAAACCCCATTTTGTAATCCATAGCTCCATTTTGTGCAAGCCGAGGAGTCCTCGAGCTTGAGGAGCTTAGGTAGAATGCGCGTACCAATTTTCGTTATTTTTAGATACTGTTTACCCTTCCAAATAGCATCTAGGACCTAATTTTTAACTATGCCTTGTAATAGTGTTCTTGAGTAATAGAGCTAATTTCCCACCTTCCATTGTGTCTTGCTTGTCTCTTCGTAGTGTATGTGTATGTGTGTGTGCACTTCTATGCTTCTCACCTTCACTCTCACTTCATCTCACATTCACGATCTTCATATCACTCCTATCTCTTCCGCGGATTGACATTAAGGAGGTGGAGCTTCTTAACGTGGTTCTCACCATTGTGCTAGAGCAACACCAAATTTGGCACCGTTGCCGGGGATCGAGTCTAGGACGAATGTGTGATGGTAAGAGTATAGCAAGAAGTGGCGTTGGAAGGTAAAAATTTCAGTTTTTGTTGTTGTTTTTACTTAGTTTTTAGTGTTTTTCACCTCCCCCACACTCCATCTTCATCACCGCATCATCATCTTCATCTCCAAAAAAATCAAAAAATTCACCATATCCACCCATTCTCCTCATTTCCCCTCATTTGTGCATGCGAGAGAGTGAGAGAGAGCTTTTGTGCTTGTGTGTACTTTGGTTTTCTTGAGTTTTCTTGCAGGTACAGAGCTCCAGTGCATCAGGAAAGCTTGGAAAAGGTAAAATTTTCAGTTTCTGTCAGAAATTTCCGACTGTGTCAGACCATCGCGATGGTCTTCAAAGTTCGGAATTTGGAGAAGGCGACCACACCAGCGTGTAGACGACACCAGCGCCTCTAGGAACCCACAGCTGCATTCACAAAATTTGCATTTTGGTGGACCATCGCGAGGGTCTCTGACCATCGCGATTGTGTCACACCATCGCGATTGGCTCACGCCATCGCGACGGCTTGGCCGGACCATCGCGACGGTCTCTGACCATCACGATTGTGTCACGCCATCGCGATTGGACCACGCCATCGCGCCGACGGTGCCACCTGGCAATTCAGACCATCGCGACGGTGCACTTTCACGCCATCGCGACGCTTCAAAAATTCAGACCATCGCGATTGGCTCACGCCATCGCGCTCAGACCATCGCGCTCAGACCATCGCGCCCAGACCATCGCGACGGTGCTCTTCAGACCATCGCGATTGTGCATGTTGACCGTTGACTGACGCCATCGCGACGGTGCACTTTCACGCCATCGCGACGGTGCACTTCAGACCATCGTGACGCTTCAAAAATTCAGACCATCGCGATTGGCTCACGCCATCGCGCTCAGACCATCGCGCTCAGACCATCGCGCTCAGACCATCGCGCCCAGACCATCGCGATGGTGCTCTTCAGACCATCGCGATTGTGCATGTTGACCGTTGACTGACGCCATCGCGAAGGTGCACTTTCACGCCATCGCGACGGTCCACTTTCAGACCATCACGATTGTGCAAATTCACGCCATCGCGACGGTGCACCCTCACGCCATCGCGACGGTGCACTCTCACGCCATCGCGACGGTCCCAGACCATCGCGATCATCCCAGACCATCGCGATTGTGCACCCCCATCGCAAATTTTAGGGTTTCATTTTTTGGCCAATTTTGGGGCTATTTTTGGAAAATTTTTGGGTGATTAGACTCATAGGAGACCCCTTTGCTCATACTTGGAGAAAAACCTATTTGTCAGTTTTTACCCCCAGGGCCTGAACGGTCATAACTTTTTCATCCGAAGTCCGTTTTTTGAGCTTAATAGCTCGTTAGAAAGCTCTTGACGAGTACTACGTGATCTCAACTGTCTTAAAGAATACATCTATTTTTAAATAAGCTATTTTGAGGTTGACCTAGTTTGGGACTTGAAAGCCAGGGGGCAAGCATTAAAAAATTGGGCAAAAGGGAAGGGACTTAAAAGGTGTAGGTACTTAAGTGCTTGATCATCCAACTGTGAATTGGTCTAATATTGGATTTTTCCAGGTCTAGCAAGGGCAATCAAAGACAACCAAAGCAAGGCAGTGAAGGGCACAAAGCTTGGGAAGCGCGGCTTCTTGGGCATCAGAGCAACCAGAAAAGCTGACTCGAGGTTGGAAGATTACTCAACCCCCTCAGTCAATTCTTAGCTTAGGATAAACGTTAGCATTGTGGATTAAGACGATAGGAACGCCTCAAGTTCAAGATATTTAATTCTTTCAAGTTCAAGAATAAAGTAAAGGTATGTGACACGAAAACCTAAAGGAAAGAACCTAAGTCTGACGGAACGAGCACTCAAAATTATAACGGAAAGTCGAATTCCTGACGCATACATTAAGACAAGAATCTAAAGAAATCTAAAAAGAATCAAGAAAGTAATAACAAAGAATCGGTGACGATCTGAGCGTGTACTGAGTGTGCAAGGAAGAAAATTAATGAACCTTAGATCGGGCAAACATATAGGTAAGTCAGACCAACGAAGCCTTAGATCATCAGAGGCAAGTGTAAGAACTACTGCACGATCGTGGGCTCAACAATTGAACACTAGTTATCCCTACGAGAGCTCAGATACTAGTGATTCAGAAATGGCATTTAGCACAGAAAGACCAGAAGGAGGGTCGAATGTAGCCTATTTAGAAAAACCTGAAGGACCCTATAGAACACAACTAGAGTTTCTCTGAACCAACCGATTAGGTGCTCGCATCTATGAGGATGGTTTGCGAAGGCAAGTGGTGCAAATGCACAACCCCGATCAACCCATTGGATTGGAACGTCCAGTGGTGAAATTCGAGAGAGACGCGTACATAGACAAGGAAGGAACAATGTACATCTTAAGTACGCAACCAAACAATACCAACGAGTTTGGCATGATTCAACCAGAGACGGAAGCAAAATCTCAAGGAAAGGAACCATTAGACGAGCCTAGAACACCTAGAGGGAAATCTGTACTGACACGAGTACTAATCCCAGATTGGATCCCTCAGGACAACAGAAGCATAGAGTTGTTTGTAAATAAAGAAACTGATGAAGCCTTTTGGAGATACAAGACAGAACTACTTAGTGAGGTAGGTATCATCACTATATACGAGTTCAAGCACCCGGATACACCTGGAAAGGTTGTATACCTGGATGGAACTTCAGAAAGAGTCTTTGTGGTACCCGACCGCGCTAAAAACACATACACATGGAGAGGAGAATTGGTATTCCCTCCATCTAGAACGAACATGAATACAAGTCAACAAGGGGCAGGAACATCCTCAGCCCATGGAAATCAAAGAGAGGGAAATAAAGAGAGACCAGAAGTAAGCTTCACTCATCCCATAGGGAGAGATAGAACAACCACGAACACTAATAGAGTGGATAGACAAAGAGATCATGGAATACCAGGTGGTAGAGATGATTTTCCTCTACCTAGACCACGTGAACACGCAAGAATATTGAGACCCACTCAATTAGTAAAATCAATGAAGAACTATTTTGATGGGAGAGGAGATCCCTACGACCACGTCGCAGAATTCAAGCAAGTACTAAGAGCCGAACAAGTTGAAGACATGTTCACGCAATACAACGCATTTGGACTAACGTTAAAGAATACCGCTTTAACTTGGTTCCAACCATTGCAACAAAGGCAATTTAGAGACATCCATCACTTTTTAGAGTCATTCATCACTGAATTCTCTAAAAGTGGGATTAGACATGATACGTCTTCGTTGATTCATAGTTTTAAACAAACCCCTCAAGAAACAGTTAGACTCGCAGGACGTAGGTTTAGACAATATGTTGAACGATGTCCAATGCAAGAGCTACCCTCACAAGCTAAGCAAGTGTCATTGTTTCTAGATGGCTTGTTGAGCTCTAAACTACGCTCCTACGTGTACCTAAAAGAACCCAGAACGCTAGAGCAATGTGTAAGAATTTGCATAGACATTGAAGACAACTTAGGAGACGAGTTGGAACTTTCAAAGGTCTATAAGGACTCAGACTGTTCATCTCTAGCATCCACGAAATTGTCTAGCTCAATAGAAGACCTAGCAGAAAAAGTGGCCCAGAAACTAGGAGTTTCTAGTAAACCTAGGGTGCTAACAAACAAGCGTTGTTACACCTGTGGTGGTGATCATATGGCAAATATGTGTCCCAATGCACCACAACCACAAGCCAACCCTAGTGGCCAATACTGTACAATTGAGAGAAGATACACGAATCATACGGCTCAGGACTGCCCGTACAACAAACAAACCATGAGACAGAACTACCCGCAAGCATACGCACAGCCAGTGTTGGCACACAAGTCAGAGGAAGCGCATATTAGCGCAACGGAGGAGTCATGCACAATACGGCAACAAGGCCCAATCATTTTTTCCCATGAACCATTCACAACTCAAGTGATTTTAATCACTACACAAACATTGTAAATTCCGTTTTTGGTAGAATAGACTCCATTTTGTGCAAGCCGAGGAGTCCTCGAGCTTGAGGAGTATTAGAACTAGCTACATATCAATTTTCATAATTTTTAGACTCTGTTTGAGCCCTCAAATAGGCTCTAGAACCTAATTTTTAACTAGGCCGGACACTAGGTCTGGACAAGACCAAAGCTAGCTAGAAAACTATAAAAAGAGCTAGAGAGCTCATTTTTGGGGTTAGATTGTTTGTGAATTGAGCTTATGTAAGAGACTTTTTGACTAATGCAAAGAACTCCATTGTTCCTCTCCTTGTTCTTGCCTTGTGTGCGCGTGTGTGTGTATGTGTGTGCATGCTTGTGTGCTTCTCACTCACGCACTTGTGCCTTCACTTGCTCATAGTCTTCATACTAGTCCTCACGTCTCCACGGATTGACAATTATGAGGTGAATCTTCTCACGTTGGTACTCACCATTGTGCTAGAGTGACACCAAATTTGGCGCCGTTGCCGGGGAGAGAGCTTCGAGGACGAGCGTGTGATGGTAAGACGTCGAGTTGAGACATTGGAGTTATAGGTAATATCCTCCCTTCTCTTTATTTTTCTTCGTTTTTTTCCTTACTTTCGCATCACCATCATCACCATCATCATCCCCACCATCTCTCACCTCCATCTCCATCTCCACCAAAATTTCAGTTTTTTGGTCATATTACACTCCCCACCTCATTTCCCTCATTTCATTGTGAGAGAGAGCGAGAGAGAGCTTGCATGCTAGCTGTTTTTGGTGTGTTTTTGAGCGTTTGTTGCAGGAACTTGCTGTACCACCTCCTCCAGCAGTGTGCGCAGGTATGACAGACTCTGCACAAGTCCCGAGACGACGACCTCTGTCTGTCGCGACAGACAGAAAAACTTAACATTTTGTGAATGCGTGTTTGGCACGGTAACCTACACCATTTGGGCACTCTAAATCACTAGAAGTTTCTCAAAAATTTGCGTTTTTTCAGTCTATCGCGACAGACACCGTCTATCGCGACAGACACCGTCTATCGCGACAGACACCGTCTATCGCGACAGACCAAACCACGACAGACGACAGACAGCGTCTATCGCGACAGACACCATCTATCGCGACAGACCAAAATTCCACGACAGACACCGTCTATCGCGACAGACACCGTCTATCGCGACAGACACCATCTATCGCGACAGACCAAAATTCCACGACAGACACCGTCTATCGCGACAGACACCGTCTATCGCGACAGACACCGTCAATCGCGACAGACACCGTCTATCGCGACAGACACCGTCTATCGCGACAGACCCGTCTATCGCGACAGACAGACATTTTCGGCAAAAATTAAGGGGTACATTTTTTGGAAATTTAGGCTAAATTTTGGGCATATTTGCACTCTCAAATACTCATACACTTGCAAAGGCCTGAGAAAAATGCATTAAAACCCCTGAAAGGTTCTGTTTGTCTAGTTAACCCCCTAAACCCTGAACGGCCATAACTTTTTCATATGAAGTCCATTTTCTGAGCTCTTGGGCTTGTTGGAAAGCTCTTGGCATATACTACACACCCTCAACTGTTTTTTATAAGAATAACGCATTGATTTTCAAATAGGATATTTGGAAGTTGACACACAGAGGGGTAGAAACACCAAGGGAACTCTAGAGGAAATTTCTAGCAATACAAAAGGGGGAACAAGGGTCATTAAAAAAGTGTCTGAAATAAATTGTCTGTCAAGTGAAAGGTCAACTTGGAGCTAATCTTGGGATCGATGCAGGTCTATTGAGAAGCAATTGAGAGCGTCCAAGCAAGGGTTTTGCGCAAGCTTGAGAATCAACTTCTCGAGCACTAAAGAGCAAGGTTCAACAAGAAAGGTCGGAATACTCTCATCTCCTCTTCGTCAATTCCTAGCTTAGGCTAAGAACGATCAGAAGTAGGAGTAAGTTAGGGCGACGATAGGCAACTATCAAGTTGAAGCATACCTAAACTTTCAAGCTCAAGCTAAGGGCATAATCCTTGTACTGTCGAGAATTTTAAAGGAAAATAACTTAACGTGGAACGATCAACTGCAAGTGCGAAACAACATTCAAATATTCCTGACGACGTGATATCAGACAAGACCTTAAACACGATAAAATAACTAAAAAGAACCAAGCGACTAATCTAAAGTAACCAGCAACGAGGTTGTACTCTGGGCAAAGAATTGGGCTACTTAGATAGACATATGAACCTTAGATCAGGACGACATCTAGTAAGGGAGAGACAAAGCCTTAGATCTTCGGAGGCTAGTGTTAACCACACTGCTAGGTCTTGGGCCCAGCAGTTGAGCCACCACTCGTACTACCCTAGCTCTGAGACCAGTGAGTCAGAGATGTCTCAAGGCATGGACAGACCTACGGGGAGTTCAGGTGTGCCATACTTGTACAGGGTAGAAGGCCCTTACAAAACACAGTTGGAATACCTTAGGAACAACCGATTAGGTGCTAGCATCTATGAGGATGGCCTAGGAAGATCCGTGGTCCAGATTAAAAACCCTGACCAATCCATAGGACTAGAGCATCCAGTTGTCAAGTTTGAAAACGGCGCATACCTGGACAAAGAAGGAACCATATACGTAGTCACCAGTCACCCAGATAGGACAGATGAATTTGGAAATATAATCTCAGAAGCGGACTTAGGTGACTTGGAACAAGGAAACATGGGAGTAGAACCTAGAACACCCCGAGGCAAATCTGTTCTTACGAGAATAATCACACCAGAGTGGATTCCCCAAGATAATAAGAGCATAGATCTCCTTCTGAACCGAGAAACTGAAGAAGCCTTTTGGAGATATAAGTCTGGTCGGCCATTTGATGTAGGAACAATCATGATCTATGAGCTTAAGGATCCGGATAGCCCAGGCAGAGTGACCTACTTAGATCACGCCTCAGAAAGGATCTTCGTGGTGACAGAAAATGACAGGCATGCTTACACTTGGAAAGGTGAAATCATTTTCCCCCAACCAAGATCACATGTGTCCTACGGTCACCCTGGAGCGGGAACATCCCAAGCTCATGGAACTCAAAGAGACAGAAATAGAGATAGGCCAGAAGTAAGTTTTTCCAACTCTGGGGGCAGAGAAAGAACGAGGACGGAAACGAATAGAGTAGAACCGGAGATACATAGAGCTCACAGGAATCAAAGAAAGGCGGATGAGTTCCCTCTGCCATGACCGAGAGAGCACACAAGGACTTTGAGACCAACTCAGCTAGTTAAGTCCATGAAAAATTACTTTGATGGCACAGGAGACCCATACGATCATGTGGCAGAGTTTAGGCAAGTCTTGAGAGCAGAACAAGTGGAGGATCTATTCACACAATATAATGCCTTTGGTCTAACCCTTAGGAACACAGCCCTTACGTGGTTCCAACCATTGAATGAGAGACAATTTAGGAGCATAGACCAACTCCTGGAGGCTTTCGTTATTGAATTCTCTAAGAGTGGCATAAGACATAATACCTCCTCATTGATTCACAGCTTCAAGCAAACCCCTCAAGAGAGTGTGAGACTTGCAGGACGAAGATTTAGGCAATATCTTGAAAGATGCCCTATTACGGAGCTCCCCACACCAGCTAAGCAAGTGGCTTTATTCTTAGATGGATTGCTGAGTACAAAGTTAAGATCTTATGTGTACTTAAAGGACCCTAGGACCATAGAAGAATGTGTACGCATGTGCATTGACATCAAGGATAACCTAGGGGAGGAATTAGAGCTTTCCAAGATATACAAAGATTCAGAGAGTGCCTCTAGCCTCTCTTCCGCGCAGTCCACATCAATTGAGGAACTGGCAGAGAAAGTAGCTCAGAAATTAGGTGTCACTGGTAAACAGATCCCAAGGTTTGCCTCTGTGAAGAGATGCTACACTTGTGGTGGCGACCACATGGCGAATGTATGTCCCATTATGGCTCAACCCCAAGCAAATCCTAGTAGCCAGTACTGCACCATAGAACGGAGGTACACCAATCACACCGCACAAGATTGCCCCTACAATAAGCAAACAGTCAGGCAAACTTACCCTCAACCCTATCCACCGCAGGGAAGATACCAGAACCAGTACCCTCCACAACCATATGGCAGGCCACAGCAACCTTATCAGCAACCATACCAAAACCAACAAAGGCCTCAGCCCGTGTTAGTCCAACAACCTCCAGCTCCATCCAACGTGATCCCGGTAAAGTATACAGCTGCAGAAGAAAACCTGAATAGAGCTATAGTCCCCGTAACACCATTGCTTTCAGAAAGTGACCCCAGTGACCATAGCTTCGACTCTACACATGTTGATAGTCCCCAGGCATACTACATGCAGTCTCCTGAACATGGTGAGTCTTACTATAGTGAAGAGCCAAATGAACCTAGTTGGGAATCATATTACACGAATGTCATGTATGCAACCCCCAACCCCAGACCCCAACCTAGGCAGGTAAGACCCCCATTCCCTAGAGGACCATGCTACCGATGTCAGGGTGATCATCTCATTCGTGATTGCCCCTTGCCTCCACCCACACAGCCCCAGTCAGTAACGATCCAAGGTTATTGCCAAGAGTGTGGGAAAGAGCATCTCTTACGAGATTGCCCTAAAAATCCTAATAATATGCCAAAAATCACTCCTATAAATGTTATTGGGTTGGTTGTAGACTCCATAGGGAGTGTGACTTCCACTGCGCCAGTACAAGTGGTCACAAGAGCTCAAGCTTTGCAGCAAAACCAAACTGTAGGCCAGGAAAAGAGCCCAGAAGTTAGTGAAACCGAGAGCATGACAAAGAAAAGAACTAGAGCTTGGAGAGATAGTCGTGAAAGAATGAAAAGGCAATGGGCAAAGAAGATGAGTGAACTAGAGGAAAGTCTACGAGAAACCAAGGCCAAAATCATAGAGATCACATCTCAACCGCACTCTCACACATTTCCACCGCTACCATCCCCATCACCCTCCATCCCTCCACCCCCTAACACACCCCACGTAACCCACCCACCACCCCGAGCAGGATCAGTATTAGCTGATCCCACTCCTGAAGACATAGACATGATGCTTAAAGCATATCAGGCCAGAATCCAAGAAGGGCCAAATGTAACAGATCATGACAAGTGCTACCCTAGAGCTGACCTAGAGATAGAAAGAACCAAGCTCTGCGCGAAAATGGTCGCATTGGCTCAGACTATGTTTGAAGCTAGTCGCCTATTCAATTACTCGGGCTCAGCCAAGACGCAACTACACCTGGATGGACTTCTAGAGAAGTTAGAGGGCATAATTGCAAGATCTGCCAAGGAAGAAAAAAATCAAGAAAGAGATAAAGCAAGCAAAAGCATGACCCATCCCCCACCGGAAGCTTATGTACCCAATTCCACTGAACCAGACAACCCCCCTCCTCTGGGAAGAATGGAGAATCTAATGGCACACTCAGAAAAGGAACCTTCCCCTCAAAGAAAGGAAAGGGGAAGAGAACGGATAAGCCAGACTCTTCAGGAAGCCCATGTGCTTCCTCAAGAAGCTTATCTTTCCCCCCAAAAGGGAGATGAGCCTCCCTCGAAAGCTCACGTACCTCCACAGGTTGCCTACATTCCTTCTCAGGGAGCATATGAGCCTGTTCGGAAAAGTAATAGAATAAGTAATCCTCCCCAGGAAGCTTGTACTCCAAACATCTATGAGAGCGAGGAAAGAGCCAATGATAGAATAAGCCCTCCTTCCCAGGTTACTTATGTGCCTAATTCTACGGAGCCAGACACTTCTTCTTCTATGAATCGATTCACACCAGAATTCCTACGAGAGATTCAAGAAGACAAATGGGCTAAAGAAAGCGAAGTGCCTCCTCCCATTGAACTTGTGGATGATGCACATGACCAATTCCCACAAGACATCCCATCCATTTATGGGGAGCAGGAGAGCACCCAATCTCAAGAAAGATTAGACTTCGAATCTAATTCTCTACAGGAATTACCCCATTTCACGGGGCCATGGGAAGCCAAGTCTACTTGTATGAGAACCCCCACGATCATGGTAAGAAATGAAGATTCAGTCATACCTAGGAACACAGAGGTAGTGAAAAATACTAAAGTGCAGTGCAATCTCAAGTTAGAAGAGCTACTCAAGGTTAGACCTGAATTATGGAAACATGTAGCCAAACAAATACCAGAGATAGCAAAACCTCGTTCCCAGGCAGGATCACATAGGACAGTGCCAGAAATACCCTTGGATAAGATAGGAGATATGTGTGAAGGAGAAGAAGGGAACACCTATCTTCCCATTACTTATCAGGAGTACACCACCAAGGCAATTTTGGACTCAGGTGCAGGAGTTGCAATTGCCACCACTTCCCTATGGAAGCGTTGGGGCAAGCCGGCACTCAGGCCAACGAGAATGAAATTGCAGATGGCCGATGGTCACATAGAGAGACCCCTAGGATTGCTAGAAGGAATAACTCTCACCACTTGTGGTGTCGAGTTTGAGCATACATTTGCCATATGCGACTTCAGCAAAAATCATGCCTACGAGATGATTTTGGGAAGACCATTTATGCGACAGTTGCAAGTGGTACAGGATTGGGGAACCAACTCCTTGTATTTGCAACACTTGGGTGTTACGACCAAAGTCAATCTCAAGGATTATTCTCATAGAGATGTCCCTCCTATCCAATGGAATCCCATCCATAGAGCCAAAGAGGATACAGAATCGGTGCATTCCATAGGGTCTGGATCCTCATGGATGCATGAAGACACTCATTTATGGATGTGCAAGGTAGCAGTAGAAGAAGAGAAGAGAGAGAAAGCCAGAGAGGTAGGTGCGAAAGAAACCCATAGATCAATCCAAGACCCAGCCTATGCACCTGTAGTTTTTCCAGACGAAGAATTTGAACCCCATGGCTGGGCAGAAATCCTAGCAACAATGGACGTAGCCATCAATGAAGAACAATGGACACCTCATTGTGATGAGGATGGCTATGATATTTCAGTCTTCTCCATAGAGCCAATCATGGGAGAGGCAGTTCTAGAAGAATGCGAACCTAGCCTTGATGCCCTTGAGGATGCAAGTGACTCCGACCTAGAGTCAATCATCATGGACCCACCATTTGCATCAGATGAAGAATACTTCCATGAAGTAGAATTTCAACCCCAGAGGCATGGAGAGCTTACAAATGATGTAAGATTGGCCACACATGTGGCCCCAAAGGAAGAAGGAAAGAAACGGAAGAAGAGAGAAGTCTCACCAGAAGAGGAAGAATCTTTGTTTGAGGTCCTTGAAAATTTTAAGAAATATGAGATAGATGACAGGAGAGTCATGATAAGAATGCCTAAACGAGAGGCTCAAGCAGGAGAGGCCTATGATAACAAAGAAACCACCAAGAAAATAGTTGTAGCACTAGAAGAAGGAGAGGAGAGATGCACATACATAGGCCATGACCTGACAAAAGAGGAAGAACATGCGCTAATAGCCTTGCTAAGGGAATACAGAGATGTGTTCGCTTGGAGTTACAAGGATTTGAAAGGTGTTGACCCTGACATATGTTCACACACTATCCCCATGACCTCAGATGCTAAACCCTCTAAGCAAAAGCCTTATACATATAATGATAACTACGCTGCCAAGATCAAGGAAGAGATAGATAGACTAGTTGAAGCTGGATTTATCTATGAAATTGAGCACACTGAATGGGTATCCCCCATTGTGGTGGTGCCCAAGAAGAACGGAAAATTGCGTGTATGCATTAACTTGAAGAAGGTCAATGCAGCCACAATTCGAGATAACTATCCGCTTCCCATCACAGAACATCTCTTAGAAAGAGTGGCAGGCAAGGAAGTGTACAGTTTCCTTGATGGGTTTTCGGGCTACAATCAAGTAGCCATAGCTCCAGAGGATCAGCATAAGACAGCCTTTGCCACAGAGTGGGGCATATTTGCCTTTAGAGTAATGCCATTTGGGCTTACCAATGCCCCAGCAACCTTCCAAAGGCTGATGTGCCATGTATTTAAGGAGTTCTTGAGAAAGAATTTAGAAGTCTATGTTGATGATCTTTGTGCTCATTCCAACATGAGACAAACCCATATTCCTGAACTCAGACAAATCTTTGACAAATGTAGAGAATATCAAGTCTGCCTGAACCCAGAAAAATGTGTTTTCATGGTCAGACAAGGCAAGATTCTAGGACACATAGTGTCAAAGAATGGCATATCCACTGATGAAGAGAAAGTAAGAGCTATAGCAGAGCTACCTAGGCCAAAAAATGTCAAGGAAGTACAAGCTTTCATGGGGCATTGTGGTTATTACCGACGATTTATACACATGTATGCCGTCATTGCAAAGCCCATGTACGGACTTCTGACTAACTTTGAGTGGACTGAGGAATGTGAGAATTCCTTCCACGAGCTTAAACGACGATTATGTTCAGCACCAATCTTAACCACACCAGATTGGAACAAGCCCTTCCATGTTCATGTGGATGCATCCAATTATGCCATTGGATGTGTGCTGGCACAACCTACTCGTGAAGGTAATATGGATCTCCCAATTGCCTATGCTAGTAGACAGTTGAATGCAGCTGAACGAAATTACACCACTACGGAGAGAGAAGGCTTAGGCATGGTATATGCAGTTAAGAAATTTAGGCACTATTTGCTTGCAAATAAGTTTAAATTTTTTACTGATCATCAGGCTTTGCTATACCTCGTAAACAAACCATGCAATACAGGAAGATTAGTGAGGTGGTTTCTCTTGCTCATGGAATATGACTTCGAGGTTGTGGTAAGGAAAGGTAGGACTCATTTGAGAGCAGATCATCTCTCTAGGCTCACATCTGGAGAAGCCCCACAAGGAGTATCAGATGATCTTCCTGATGCTTACTTGTTTAATTTGGAAGTTGTACCGCAGTGGGCTAAGCCATTAGTACCAGTATTGACGTACGGGCCTAATCATCCAGTGGTGAACACACGGAATAGGGAGGTTGTGAGAGCCCAAAAGTACCACATCATGGCAGGAAGCATGTACAAGCACACAGATCAAGGGATCTTGGCTTGTTGCGTAGAAGAGGATGAGTACGCTAAATGGTTGCAATTAGCACATGTAGGTGCATTAGAGCAACACTATTCAAAACAACGAACCCTACAAACTCTAAGGAGACTAGGAGTGCATTGGCCAACTATGGAAGCTGATGTCCAAAAGTTGTGCAAGGAATGCCCAATCTGTTGCACTAAACCACCTGTGGAACATGCCACACTTTATCAAGTGTCCATAGTGCCAGATTGGAGTGAACCGCTAGTATCCTTCTTAAGGACGAGAACATTCCCTCCAGACATGACTCTGGCTAGGCAAAAGAGTTTAGAACAAGAAGCCCAGGATTATTCACTCATTGGTGATAATCTATACAAGCGTGGTAAAGACGGTTACCTGAGACTATGTGTCCATGAGAGTGAGTATCTCAAGATCTTGGACACTGCTCACCAAGGTGTAGCAGGAGGACATTTTGGACCAGATCGGGTGATCAAGGCAATACTATTTGCGGGCTTCTGGTGGCCTACCCTTCACATGGACGCACATACCTATGTGAAACGGTGTGATGTCTGTCAGCGAACCCAATATCCTATACGTAAAGACGAGATGCCACTGAAACCTATGATGGGTGGACGTGCTTTCTCTAAGTGGGGAATAGACTTCGTAGGTCCTATTAATCCCCCAGCTAAGGGTTCCCATGCAGAATATATCATTGTTGCAACAGACTATCTAACTAAGTGGGTGGAGGTAAAAGCCACAACGAAGAACGATGCTCAAACAACTGCTAAGTTTTTATTTGAGAATGTGTTCACTAGATACGGACTACCCATAGAGCTTGTAAGCGATAGAGGCACTCACTTCTTGAACGAAGTTATTGAAAATCTGCTCCAAGCATTCTTGGTAATACATAAGAAGTCTGCCCCCTATCACCCTCAAGCAAATGGCCAAGCTGAGAGCACCAACAAGATCTTATGCAATGTATTGACGAAATTAGTGAATAATAAGCGCTCTGATTGGGACAAACAGCTACACCATGCTGTTTGGGCATACCGAGTTGCCTACAAAACGGTACTCCAAGCCACGCCCTTTCAAATGGTGTTTGGTCAAAATGCTGTGTTACCGCTAGACTTTTTGATTCCTACGTTGAAAGTAGCACAAGAGTACGAATGGACAGGTCATGAGCTCTCCTCTAGGATCTTTGACCTTGAACGATTAGGGGAAACAAGACTGAGAGCCGCTGCCGGAATATATGCAGCCAAGAAGAGACAGAAGGCATATTTCGATGCCCATGTGAAGGATAAGGGCTTGAAAGCAGGAGATCTAGTTTTAGTCTATACACTGAAACAACACGCAAGGAAACTAGAAAAGAGAGGCTACGGACCTATGATTATCAATAGGATCTCCACGAGTGGAGCAGTACAATTAGCCACGCTAGAAGGTGATATTCTCCCAAGCTATATTAGCGGTTGCAGAGTCAAGTTGTATCAGAAACCCCTCACGGAGGAAATGCTCAACCGACTCAACACTGCTAAGAAACGCAAAGAGGAAGAAAAACGAGTTCGAGAAGAAGCTCAAGCAGAAGCTTTAGAACGCATCAGAAGGATGAAGTTACGAAAGCAAGGTAGAGATCAGCCTAGAACGAATGACTATGCAGATCAAGGATATCCTATGGCCATGTGTGAAGTCGCAAGAACAAGCTTGCATAGAATAATTGATCGACGTCCTTTCATAACCCTAGATATAGGACAAGGAAAGAGTGCAAGGACCGTAAGAGCCTTGATTGACTCCGGCGCAGCCACTAGTGCTGTTAGAGTGTCTTACTGTCAAGAGTTGCAATTAATTGTCAACCCTGTGGAAGCATATCTCATAGGATTGGGAGGCGTGGAAACCCCTTGCATAGGCGAGGTGGAACTTCCCCTCTATATTCATGATGAGGCAATGACGGTTAAAGTACTAGTGTGTCAAGATGAGGATCTCACTGAACCTCTTGTCTTGGGTCACGATTGGATCTATGACCAAGCAGTTAACTTAAACTTAAGAAGTGGACTTCTTCAGGTTTGGGTCAATCATAGTCGGATTACAGTAGAGTTAAATAATGGAGCACTCAAGGAACTAGAAAAGACACGGACTCCTGGTCCCTCCAGGGGTGCACATGAAGTTGATCATGCTGTTCTTGTCCAAGGCTATGTGATGCAGAAGAATGAAGATCTCAAAAAAGGAGTCAGGGATGCAAAGGAACTCCCTTCTTTTCCAAAGGCCAGAAGGAGGCACCAACCAAAGGTGGATCAAAGGCAGAAGAAGCAGAGTACTACCTATGTCCGGGATCCAAAGTACTTGCGCAGCAAAATGTCCCAGCAAGTGAAACAAGTGTGGGTGCGGAGAGGCGAACACCCGGTTGCACCCCAGCCAACCACACAGGCAAAGCCTCTTATTAGTAACCAACAACACGACACTAATAAGAAGTCTTTCGGAAATTCTTCTGCTAACGTGAAATCTATTTGGGTGCCCAAGAAGTCGATGAAGGCTAGGCCACAATCAAGACAAATTTGGGTGCCTAAGACTTGCTTGCGGGCGCAAATAACTACACCGAAGCCACAACCTATACAGCGTAACCCATTCACTCGCACAACCGGCATCCACGCGTTTTCAACACTCACGAACACACCAAGGCCCATGAGCACGAACAGAATCATTTGTAAATCGATCCATAAAAGGCCTCATGTTCAAGCTGATACACCTACAATGTTCTCTAGCGTCTCTACGAAACGAAGAGCAAAACCCATCCACTGCATTTGGCAGCTCAAGACCTGTAATAAACCCCCCGACCCCAATTTGTAAATTCAACCCCACTTACTAACTGCGTTAGTCTCCTAGGAATACCCAAGCATTAACTACACACACTGTCTTCGTGCACTTACTAACCACTAACTCACCATCTACCTCATGTTAAAGTTGTGACGGGGACAACTACGGAATTATTCTGTCCATTACGATGTTAACACATGATTCTATATTCTCACAGAATCAGAAGGCAAGAAGTAAAATGGCAGAAGCGACAGGTTCGGGCTCACAAGTAGGGATACTCACTGCAGGAATTGATGTGGATAGTCTACCTGTGGATGTTCCACCAACTGAACGACCAGGGGAGCTGAGGCACCTTCAGCAAATCCCGGTGCCGGATCCACCCACAGGGATCACAGAAAGAGTCCATGCCAATTCTCATTGGTTCAATGGCATGCCAGGTCCATTAGGAGAGGCCAAGTATATATGGGAGTCTAAGTGCGAGTATGACAGATCATGGGTTCGATTCCAATTTTTCTCCAAGGAGTTCGAGACTTTACAGAACACTGAGGATCTCCAGACCATATGGCAACGAGCAGGGCTGGCCGAATACTTTGAAGCCCCACTACCTAAACCAGATCTCCTCCGATGTTACTATTTGGTCTCCACATTACAAGCTAATGAAGAAAAGGACAAACCCGGATCATTTGTTCTTCCCTCCTTGCTGGGCAACAACGAGTTGAAGAGGTTTGAACTTACGGTGGAGTTGGTAAGCGACGCTTTGAATATGCACGGCACGCATGTACCTTCTGAAAAGGATGCTCTTGTTCCCACTAACATGAAGGATAGGAAACTATTGAAGCTTAAAGACATGGCAGCACTCACACCAAACGTGTCTATCCCTCTCCGCATGTGCATGCAACATTTCGCCTTTCCCGGCCAAGACCGCTTCACACAACCACACAAGAGAATCTGGTTCGCTCTCTACTTAGCGGAAGCAGGTGCGTTACCCATTAAGCTACCAGTATGGATTATAGATCAATTGTATGAAGCAAACAAACGGTCTTCTAGGAAATTAGTAGTGAACGGTTGCTGTGCAATCACACGCATCATTTATCGGTGCCTATCTTATGATGTTCCCATTGAACGTGCCTTAACTTGGGCACAATTACAAATTTTTAAGAAGCTCAAGACATCCACACATCAATCCAAGCGTATGAGGGGTGCGATCCCTTGTGTCCAGACAAGGGAAGTTCTGACTACTCCGGAGGTATCGCCACGAAGAGAGACCACAGTACCTCCCTTTACCATTAGGATACCCAGGTCGGGATCTGAAACTACGACACAAGCTACCCCTTCAGCTCCTCCTGCCCCAACTGAATTTGAATTTGCTGCAACTGGAGATGCTGAAGGAATGGACCCCCAGGACTTCGAAGCATTCTTACAAAGTACACAATTCTCTGATGTGGAGTTCTATTCAGATACAGAGGAACAAGGCACATCTTCACGAAGAAGAAGAAAATCTACAGACGGCCGACATGTACATTGGAGCGACGATCAGCCAGGTCAACAACAAGGACACCTAGAGGCAGAAGGAGCTTATGAAGAGGAGACCACTGAAGCACCAGCCTATACAGCAGAACTCCGAAGGCTGTATCAGATTATGGAAAGAGTGCGATCGCAACAACTACTCACCGAACAGAGTAGCAGAGTACTCATGACTCAGTTGTTGGAAGAAGCAGGAGTTGACTCAGAGTATAGGGAAGGTCTCTTATTGATGGCAGAAACATATGGGGTAGTGGAAGCAGTGCGCACTGCCATTAGGAAGTCTCCAGTTCAATATGATCCACGAAGGTTCCAGACACGACCACGCTCAGGTAAGAATATCCAGATTCCCATTACAACTGCAGAAGAGCCGACTATTACATCTGAACCCATCAGGACAACCGCCCAAGCAACCGAAACGGCTAGCCAAGAGCACTCAGTCACCCATGAGGAATCCACCGAGCCACTACCACCCACACCCCCACCATCGCCTCCTAGAGCAGAAACAGTGGAAGTCACCTCGACCACTCAAACCACCAAACCAACCTTCATCTTCCGTACTCCCATCTCTATTTCAACCCTATTCTCTACTTCTGATAACCCAATCTTTGAAGCAACCCCCATCACGACACAATCCACCGAACCACTCATAGAGCCTGCCCTAGGACAACCATCCCCCATGCCCTCAGCCATAGGTCATCCTGACCCTAGATCCACATTCATGGGTTTTCCTGCTACCTCGCAACCCTTCATGCCCTCCTCAAATCTACCACCTCAACCCCCGACCTCCATCCCTCCATTTCTACAATCCCTCCATGACCTCCTTGCTAGAACTTTTCAATCAGGGTCTCAACCATTTCCTTCCTTTTCAGCTCCCCACCCCACTTCGCATCTATTCACCACTTCCACACACACACCACCTACCATCCCAATGTATATAGAACACCCCACACTCACACCCATTCCTGAAGGCATGGACATTTCACCACCCACGGCACCTCCCCCCACGATTCCACCTCCTCCCATTCCCCCTCCACCAATTTCACTCACACACACGACTTCAATAGACACATCATTCACTCTTCCCCATCCCCAATTCCCTTCCCATGCATCTCCCACTGTAAACACCACTCACTCATCTATAGGAAGTGCATTGGACACCATGCTTGCTTGTATATCAAGCTTAAGGACAGATTACATTCAGCTCCAACAACAGAATGAACGCCTGCACGAGCACTCAGAAACACTACAGCACCGCCTTGCGGCACTGGAAGAGGAAAATGCTCGCCTCCACACACAGTTCCAAACTCTCCAAGAAGCTCATGGCATATTGGAAGTACAGCTACAGAACACAGATCAGGAAGCGATACAGGTGGTAGAAGGTCACCTACGGACACAACTGGAACGCAACTCAAAGCTCCAGCGAAATATGGCTCTACTCAAACGCCATCTCGCGGCCGCTCAGGAAGAGAATCGACGACTGCAAGTACAAAATCAAGAGAACCTGGAGGCAGCGATTGAGAGCACACCGGGGGCACCCATCAGCCCATCCAAGTTTCAAGCAGTGACCCCCGATAATATCAAGATCATATTGGAAGACTATGCCATGCTGCTTGAAGCACATGATAAGCTATCAGAGGAACTGGGACAATTGAAGCAGGAACACCACAAAAGACAAACAGCAGCCTCCCCAACCACCCCCTCCGCGGCTTCACTTCTCACAGATGCAGAGGCCATAAAAGATCTCCAGAAACAGGTCACTGAATTGCAAACACGCCTACTACAATATGAGAGGCCACCTTCCCCTCCAGAGGCTCCCACGGACGAAGAAGTTGTACAAATTCCTGTGGAACAAACGTTTGACGAAGAATACGATCCACAACCATTCCCAGGAGGTCAACAAACAGAAGAAGCTCAGGACACATTCGAGGCACCACGGCCCCCATGGCTACGTCAAGTGGAGGAAATCGGGAGTTCGCATGAAGAGCGCACAGTAGTGCAAAATCAGGCCATGAGGGTCATAGAGGAAACTGTGCTACAATCGGCTTACTTCAAGAACCTGTCATCGAGACGCCTGATCCTCTCATCTGAACTCCAATACAGGCCATATTATATTATCTTGGCAGATTATAATGCAGAAATACAAAGAGTCACGGGTCAGATTCCTACCTTTGCGACCCAATTTCAACCCGAAGACCTTCCTCCAGAGGTGCAAAAAGGCAAAATTCGTCAACCCACCTGGCGGTAGAAACTTCTAGAGACATATCCAGAAATGCTACGCACATGGAACAACGCACCTTTACACCTCCTGTACAATCCATGCTACGGTCCAGTCCCACGCCGCAGGTCTTGGAAGGCATTCAATATCAAGGTACAGAACAATGCGCAATGCAAGGAATGGCTGAACTACCCGTACATTGCACCACCACAGGGACCACCGTCGGTAGCATATATGATGGGAACCATTCGCCACTGGATGCCGCGCTTGAAGCCCATGCAAGATGTAGCAGCACAAATGATGCTTAAAATCTTAGATATGATGCAGGTAGTCCTGAAGACTTTTAGAAATGCAGCCGCACCACAGGTACGTCTCCCGGGGTTCAGCAATGGAAATTATGACTTGGTGTATGACATGAGCACCACCCCCAGTATTCGTGTGGCTTACGCCTGGCATGCGCGCATCAAATACCTCCCTGCCTGTTACAAACAGACCTTTGAAGAAATGTTCAGATCAGGTTTCTGGGAGTATCACTCGGAGATTTTCGCACCGAAGCCAACACATCTGCTCCAACTTTTTGCTTGTGAACAAGCAATGTACTCTGAGTACTACACCACCCCGCAACCAGAGGTCCCTGGTGCAATAAATTGGGAGGCATTGGAAGCTGATCTAGCAAGAGGCTTAAGGATAGGAGAACATGAACTGGCCACCAATGTCATCCAATACTATATCGACCATCCGAGAGAACAAAGGTCTGTCAGGGGCGACAGACGCTAGGAAGGGGGGAGTGTTGGCACACAAGTCACAGGAAGCGCATATTAGCGCAACGGAGGAGTCATGCACAATACGGCAACAAGGCCCAATCATTTTTTCCCATGAACCATTCACAACTCAAGTGATTTTAATCACTACACAAACATTGTAAATTCCGTTTTTGGTAGAATAGACTCCATTTTGTGCAAGCCGAGGAGTCCTCGAGCTTGAGGAGTATTAGAACTAGCTACATATCAATTTTCATAATTTTTAGACTCTGTTTGAGCCCTCAAATAGGCTCTAGAACCTAATTTTTAACTAGGCCGGACACTAGGTCTGGACAAGACCAAAGCTAGCTAGAAAACTATAAAAAGAGCTAGAGAGCTCATTTTTGGGGTTAGATTGTTTGTGAATTGAGCTTATGTAAGAGACTTTTTGACTAATGCAAAGAACTCCATTGTTCCTCTCCTTGTTCTTGCCTTGTGTGCGCGTGTGTGTGTATGTGTGTGCATGCTTGTGTGCTTCTCACTCACGCACTTGTGCCTTCACTTGCTCATAGTCTTCATACTAGTCCTCACGTCTCCACGGATTGACAATTATGAGGTGAATCTTCTCACGTTGGTACTCACCATTGTGCTAGAGTGACAGCCAGGTAGGTATCAAGGCCAATACAATGCTCAGCCTTATTACTATAGGCCTCCTCATAACTACCCATACCAGGCTCAACAGAGACCTCAACCTATCTTAGCTCAGCAGCCACCCCCACCAGCGAATGTCATCTCAGTCAAATATGCTGCTGCAGAAGAGAACCTAAGTAGGGCCTTAGTGCCTTCTTCACCTTTGATCACAGAGAGTGACCCACACTCAAACAGTTTTGACTCTACGCATGTCGATAGTCCACCCGCATATTACACAGAGTCACCAGAACACGTGGAGACATATCATTACGATAGTCCACCAGTGGAACCTAGTTGGGAGCCCGACTATGCTAATGTGATGTACACAAACCCAAATCCACGGCCCCAATTAAGACAACAGAGACCACAGGGCCCTAGAGGACCATGCTTTAGGTGCCAAGGAGATCATTTCATAAAGGATTGTCCACACCCCCCGATAGCAGGACAATCACAGTACTATAACATCCAAGGCTTTTGTGCTGATTGTGGCAAAGAGCACATAATCAAAGATTGTCCTAAGAACCCTGTTAATGCTCCGAATGTGACACCAATCAACGTGATAGGTATTGTAAATAACGCAGATGGATCCAACCCTACATACGTGCCTATCCAAGCTATAACAAGAGCCCAGACGCTCTTACAGAACCAAAAGCTTAATCAAGAGAAAGTAGCCGAAACCAGTGAAGTTGCAGAATCTAGCAGTAAAAAGACAAAATCTTGGAAAGATTCTAGAGAAAGAATTAAGAGAAAATGGAGTAAAAAGATAACGGAGTTGGAAGGAAGTTTAAAGGAATCTAGAGCCAGAATCCAAGAATTGACTTCACAGGAATTGAATCAAGAGAATCCAGCTCAGAAATCAGGAACAGTTTTAGCGGAACCCATACCAGAGAATCTAGACATGATGTTTCGTGCATATCAGGCTAGATTAAAAGAGGGACCTCAAGTAGCTGAAATGAGTAAGAACTACCCTCGAGCAGATCTAGAAATTGAGAGAACTAAACTTTGCATGAAGATGGTAGAACGAGCACAAGCTTTGTTCGAAGCCTCTAGATATCTTAATTGGAATAACATGGCAAAACCGGAGTTACACTTTCAAGGACTAGTGGAGAGGCTAGAATATTTGATCGAGAGCAAAGAGAAAAAGGATCAGCCTAGGAACCCTATTGTCCCAGAGACACAGGAAAGGAATGCACCATCCCTGTCTCAAGTACTCAATACAGAAAGTCAAGACAATTTGTCTTCCATACATAGGTACTCACATGAATTTTTGAGAGAAATACAAGAAGAGAAATGGAGAAAAGAACAAGAAACCCATCCTCCTATTCAAGAAATAGATGACTTGCAGGAACAATTTCCCCAAGACATCCCCTCTATATACGATGATGTAGAGGAAGAACAACTGAGTGAACACACAAGATTTGAATCTAATTCTTTACAAGAATTACCTCAGTTCACAGGACCTTGGGAAGCAAAGTCTATTAGTATGAGAGCACCCACGATAATAGTGAGGAATGAAGAATCAGTAATCCCTAGAAACACGGAAGTGATCAAGAATACCAAAGTACAATGTAACCTTACTGTGGAGGAGTTATTGAAGGTAAAACCAGAATTGTGGAAGCATGTAGCAAATCAATTCCCCGAGCTTGCTACTACTCCCTCACCAATAGGATCACAAGATAAGGTACCAGAGATACCCGTAGAAAAGATTGGAGATGTGAGCGAAGGAGAGGAAGGTAACACTTATCTTCCGATCACCCATCAGGGCTACACCACGAAAGCCATCTTAGATTCAGGAGCCGGAGTAGCCATAGCTACCACCGCTTTATGGAAACGTTGGGGTAAGCCAGCATTAAGACCCACCAGGATGAAGCTACAAATGGCTGATGGACACATAGAAAAACCATTAGGCTTACTAGAAGGCATATCTCTCACCACTTGTGGTGTAGAATTTGAGCATACCTTTGCCATTTGTGACTTTGCAAAAAACCATGCTTATGAGATGATATTGGGACGACCATTCATGCGTCAGTTGCAAATTGTACAAGATTGGGGAACTAATTCTTTGTACTTGCAACATTTAGGAGTAACTACCAAAGTCAATCTTAAAGACTATTCACATAGAGATGTACCCCCAATACAATGGAATACCATCCATAAGACACCAGTAGAAACAGAATCCGTGCACTCATTAGAATCAGATCCTTCTTGGTTGCATGAGGATACTCATTTATGGATGTGTAAAGTAGCCAAACAAGAGGAAGAAAAGTTAGAAGCCAGGACCTTAGGTGCAGAACAAAATCCACGAACCCTACAAGATCCAGCCTATGCACCTGTAGTATTCCCAAACGAAGAGTTTGAACCCCATGGTTGGGCAGAAATCCTAGCAACCATGGATGTAGCCATCAATGAAGAACAGTGGACACCCCACTGTGACGAGGATGGCTATGACATTTCAGTTTTTACGATAGAGCCAATCATGTGCGATGCGATTTTAGAAGAGTGTGAACCTAACACTGATGCATTTGAGGATGCAAGTGATTTTGATTTAGAATCAATTATCATGGACTCTCCATTTGCATCAGAGGAAGAATATTTCTACGAAGTAGAGACTCACCCTCAGAGACACGAGGAAATTACGAATGAGGTGAGATTAGCCACGGAAGTGACTACTAAGAGTGAAGGCAAGAAAAGAAAGAAGAAAGAAACCATGTCAGAAAAAGAAGAATCTTTGTTTGAAGTACCCGAGAACTTCAAGAAATATGAAATCGAAGATAGAAGAATCATGGTACGAATGCCTAATAGAAAGTCGAATGATGGACAAGTATATGATAACCGCGAGAAAACCAAGAAAATAATCGTAGCCATAGAAGGAGAGGAAGAAAAATGCACATACATAGGGCATGATTTGACAACTGAAGAAGAAGAAGAGCTAGTTGCCCTATTACGCGAATATAGAGATGTTTTTGCGTGGAGTTACAAAGATTTGAAAGGAGTAGATCGAGATATATGTTCTCATAGAATCCCTATGACTCCGGATGCAAAACCGACAAAACAGAAACCGTACACGTACAATGATAACTACGCTGCGAAGATTAAAGAGGAGATAGATCGCCTGATAGAAGCAGGATTCATTTACGAAATTGAGCATACCGAATGGGTATCCCCCATTGTGGTAGTGCCCAAGAAGAATGGAAAATTGCGTGTGTGTATTAACCTTAAAAAAGTTAATGCCGCAACGATTAGAGATAGTTATCCTCTTCCTATCACGGAACATCTATTGGAAAGAGTTGCGGGCAAGGAAGTTTACAGCTTTCTTGATGGATTTTCAGGCTATAATCAAGTAGCTATTGCTCCAGAAGACCAACACAAGACGGCATTTGCCAGTGAATGGGGCATATTTGCATTTCGTGTGATGCCATTTGGCTTAACAAATGCACCCGCCACTTTCCAGCGACTCATGTGTCATGTTTTTAAGGAATTTTTACGCAAGAGCTTAGAAGTTTACGTCGATGACCTATGTGCTCATTCAAATGTAAGACAGACACATATCCCAGAGTTAAGACAAATATTTGACAAATGTCGAGAATATCAGGTTTGTTTGAACCCAGAAAAGTGCGTTTTCATGGTCAGACAAGGCGAAATTCTAGGACACATTGTGTCAAAAAATGGAATCTCTACGGATGAGGAAAAAGTAAAAGTAATTGCAGATCTACCTAGGCCGATGAACATCAAAGAGGTACAAGCATTTATGGGCCATTGTGGATATTATAGGAGATTCATACACATGTATGCAATCATAGCCAAGCCTTTGTACTCTCTTTTAACCAATTTCGAATGGACAGATGAATGTGAAAATTCATTCGATGAACTTAAACGACGCTTGTGCTCAGCACCTATATTGACTACCCCAGATTGGAGTAAGCCATTCCATGTACATGTGGATGCATCCAATTACGCCATAGGATGTGTATTAGCACAACCCACGAATGAAGGTAACATAGATCTCCCCATAGCTTACGCGAGCAGACAATTGAACGCAGCAGAAAGGAATTACACCACGACGGAACGAGAAGGATTAGGGATGATCTACGCAGTAAAGAATGCCAACAAATTCAAGTTCTTTACGGATCATCAAGCCCTATTGTACTTAGTCAACAAACCATGTAACACAGGACGACTGATACGTTGGTTTCTATTACTCATGGAGTATGATTTTGAAGTCGTAGTCAGGAAAGGAAAGACACATCTTAGAGCTGACCACCTTTCAAGATTAACCTCAGGAGAAGCTCCTCAAGGAGTAGCGGATGAATTACCAGATGCATACTTGTTTAACCTTGAGATAGCACCAGATTGGGCTAAGCCTATAGTCCCTATTCTCACATATGGACCCAAGAATCCTAGGTTAAAGATCAAAGAGGGAGAGATTACCAAGTCCCAAAGATACCAAATACTGGCAGGAAGCATATATAAACAGGATAATCAAAAGACTCTTGCTTGTTGTGTAGATGAATCAGAACATGCGAATTGGTTGCAATTAGCACATATAGGTGCATTAAAGCAACATCATTCAAAACATCGAACATTACAGACTCTGCATAGATTAGGAGTATATTGGCCTACGATGGAAGCAGATGTCCACAGGTTGTGTAAGGAATGCCATGTTTGTTGTGAAAGACCACCAGTAGAGCATGCTACATTATATCACGTGTCTCTCACACCAGACTGGAGTGAACCATTAGTGACATACTTGAGGACAAACACATTCCCTCAAGGCATGACCTTAGCTCGACAACGCAGTCTAGAGCAGGAAGCTCAAGATTATTCACTTATTGGCGATAACCTATACAAAAGAGGACGAGATGGATATCTAAGACAATGTGTTCATGAGAGCGATTATCTGAGCATACTAGAGACTGCACACCAAGGTGTTGCAGGAGGTCATTTTGGACCCGATAGGATAATCAAAGCCATCCTCTTTGCAGGATTATGGTGGCCCACTCTTCACATGGATGCGCATACCTATGTAAAGAGATGTGATGTGTGCCAAAGAACTCAGTTTCCTACTCGCAAAGATGAAATGCCATTGAAACCCATGATGGGCGGACGTGCATTTTCTAAGTGGGGTATAGACTTTGTAGGACCCATTAACCCCCCTGCAAAAGGTACACATGCGGAATACATTATTTTTGCGACAGATTATCTTACGAAATGGGTAGAGGCAAAAGCCACGAAAAAGAATGATGCACACACAACTGCAAAATTCTTATTTGAGAATGTCTTTACAAGATATGGACTGCCTATAGAGTTAGTGAGCGATCGAGGCACTCACTTTCTAAACCAAGTCATTGAATATTTGTTACAGGATTTTATGGTGATTCACAAGAAATCCGCACCATATCATCCTCAGGCCAATGGTCAGGCTGAAAGCACTAATAAGATCCTTTGTAACGTACTGACGAAACTCGTGAACAACAAATGTTCAGATTGGGACAAACAGTTACACCACGCTGTTTGGGCATATCGAGTGGCCTACAAGACCGTACTCAATGCAACTCCCTTTCAGATGGTTTTTGGTCAGAATGCTGTGCTTCCTTTGGACTTCTTGATACCGACCCTTAAGGTTGCAAAAGAACATCAGTGGACCGGCCATGAATTATCAGCAAGAATAATGGACTTGGAACGATTAGGAGAAACCAGACTAAAGGCAGCAGCAGGAATATACGCAGCGAAGAAGTGACAAAAAGCGTATTTTGATGCACATGTGAAAGATAAAGGCTTAAAAGAAGGAGATTTAGTTCTAGTATATACGTTAAAGCAACACGCACGTAAGTTAGAGAAGCGAGGTTATGGACCTATGATCATTAACAGACTCTCAACAAGTGGAGCAGTACAGTTAGCCACTTTAGAAGGGGATATAATGCCTAATTATATTAGTGGCTGTAGAGTCAAGCTATATCAGGAACCTCTTACTGAGGATATGCTTAGACGACTCACGTGGGCAAAGAAGCATAAGGAGGAAGAAAATAGAATACGAGCGGAAGCTCAGGCAGAAGCAATAGAACGCATTAAACGCATGAAGTTAAGAAGACAAGGACTAGGGAGAGAGCAGTATAACCATCTGGAAACTACACCCAGATATCCCATGGCTATGTGTGAGGTAAAGTCACGAACTCATCCTAGTATAGTGGACAGGAGACCATTCATTACAGTCAGGCTAGAGCACGACAACCCTTGCCAAGAGCTCAGGGCTTTAATTGATTCAGGTGCTGCGACTAGTGCGGTTAGATGGTCCCACTATAAGGATTCAGGAATAGAAATGCGGCCAATTGAGGCATACCTCATAGGCCTAGGAGGCATGGAAACCCCTTGCATGGGAGAGGTGGATCTTCCTATCCTCATTTAGGATGTGACCATGACAGCGAAGCTACTAGTGTGCCATGATGACGACCTGATAGAACCCCTAATCCTTGGCCAAGATTGGCTATACGATCACTCAGTGGACCTAAATGTTAGACAAGGCTCCTTACAGATTGGAACCTTAGAACAGAAGCGAGTGATACCGCTTGACTTCCCTAACGGCATTCCGATTGAGGTTTGTAACCCTAGACCCTATGAAACGCATGCGACGGAAGATCGGAAGATCTTGGGTCAGATCAGTCACGTTACGTCTACACCAACCCACTCGGCCTTGGCTAGGGACAATTGTCAATCAGAAGGACGACAGGAGATCTTCCCTGGGGCTTCCTGCAAACTAGAGAGGGCAGCTACCCAACCGCTAGGGCAGATGAACACAATCAGCGGTCAGGTGGGTTGCATCAGCGGCCAAATGAGCACAACACCTTGCGGTGCTCATCCTTCCAAACTTGCTGTGGACTGGCCTAGATTAAAGATGAAGAACGAATCAGTTCCTAATGGGCAGGTCACGCAAGTGTTGGATCTCCCTTCTTTTCCAAAGCAGAGCGTCCAATGGACCTCTCAAACCCAACCACGAAGGAGTCAACCACAACAGAGGAACCCAGACCAACGATACCACCAGACACGGCAAGGAAAGCAGCAGTATCAACATCACAGAACAAGTGGCACAAAACAAATATGGGTGCCAAAAGGACAGCAACCACAGGCTATGAGCAACACTGCAGACAAGAACAGGACAAAGTTTCAAAAAAAGCAGAGTCAGCATACAAAGTCCTCTCGATCTTCTTCTACAAGCATCAATACTCGACAGATTTGGATCGCCAAGAAATACCTTATCCATAGACCCACACCCATGCAGATTTGGGTACCCAAACAATGTATTATATCTCAACCCTCAAGCCATGTAATATATACCCCTCAGAAACCTTTTCATCCTTCAATACCACCAAACCCGATAACCGCTTTTTGTTCCTCAGCAGAAACATACCACCCACTCCAAGACTCTTAGGAAATGGATACCTAAACGTATCCAAACGTCTTCTTGTACCCCCTTATCTAACAATTCTCCCGCCCCGTTTAAACTCCACCCTTGTACTAATTCACCCTCAACCAAACCTTGTATAAAATCATACACCCAAACCCCATATCATGCATAATAAAAGCTCATCAGGAAATGTATGCATAATCTGAAGCATGTAGGCATCTAGAGACCTGCATTAGCTCTGCAAAAAGATCATTGCATCAATCACTTCACGACACTTGGCTACACGGGTTACTCATCGGTTATGGAAAGGGATTGCGGTCTCACCTTAATGGGATCATAATTAATTTCCATACTAATGTGTTAATCTTTTGTAGCAGATCTTTTCCATTAGCTCACCAGTCATCATGCAAACCGAAGCAGGACCATCGGAAGCAGGCCCCAGCGTGGCTGCGATGCCCCTCAATGTTTTACGCGCAGAATCCTACCCGACCGCTCCACCGCCAGAGTTCCAAGGATTTCCGGGACCCATGCCAATCGATAACCCACCTATGGGATACACAGAGAAGATACACCGTAACTCTCATTGGTTCCAAGGCCTAGCAGGACCATTAGCTGATGCTGACTTCATTTTTGAAGCAAATATGACATTTGATGACCGCACATGGGGCAAATATCAATTCTTCTCAAGAGAATTCGAAGGCCTACAGAACACCCAGGACTTAACTCATGGTTGGGCTAGAGCCGGCTTTACGGAGTATTTCAGCGATCCTCTGCCCAAACCTGACTTTTATAGGTGTTATTACTTAATCACCACCCGTCCATCCAGCCTCCCCTCTTCACCCTCCTTCCCCCAGACCCACACCTTCATTCGCCGGTGGTGTTGCAGAAACCGCCTTTATGACCACTCACCCCACAATTTCCGCTCCCATTAGCCCTAATCTGCCCCTTCCCACAACCACCTTTCTATCCAACCCATTCCTTCACCAATCCTTTCCATCTTTCCCCACAACTCCACGACCCCTTTTCCCATTCCCCCCGCCATTAACCTTCTCCCCCGTCTCACCTCCCCGACCCACTGTAACCCCTCTTCCCCCTTTCCACCAAACTGCTCCATCCAGCCCCCCTGTAACGTACCCCTCAACATTTGTAAATCTCGTATTTACACCAGCACGAGCACCCACGATCACACCACTATTCACGGTCACCGCACTAGATACGTCCACGGACATGGACATCTCACCACCCACTGCACCATCACTACCTTCACTCACGGCACAAACATTCTTAGGCACATCACAATTTTCAACCATCACTACATCATCCACCTTCCCATCCCCATTCCCCGTTCCCGTTGCATCCACACCAACTGCATCTTCATTTAGCACCCCGTTAATACTATCACCCACTGTAGATAATGCGTTCCGACAAATGTTCATATGTATGACAAAAGTAAGAGATGAGTTCACATCTCTTGGTGATAATTATTAGCAGCTGCAGAGGACAACCAATGACTTACAGTCGCAGCTTAATTTATTGTCTATAGAGAATGCCTCCCTGAACACCCGCTACCAGGAATTACGCGAGGCATATCACAAATTGGAGCTAGAAAGCGAAGAAAAGACCAAGGAAGCCACTGCTGACTTGGATAATTTATTAAGAGCCCAGACAGTCCGCAATGCAACGCTAACACAAAACATGGGCTTACTAAAAAGACACCTAGCCGCAGCAAAAGAGGAGAACCAGAGACTCCAAGAGCAGAATAGAGAGAATTTGGAAGCGGCATTGCACCATCCAGAACAACCCTTAAGTCCTAGCAGATTCAAGGCAATCCCATCCGAAGCAATGAAGATGTTGCTAGATGACCATGTTCGACTGCTCGAGGACTATGATCGAATGAACGAAGAGCATCAGAAGTTAAAGGAAGATCACAAGCTACTACAGCTCAGAGAACCGGCAACACAACAAGTGCAAGTAGCAGCAGATTTACCAGCACCTGTGGACCCTGAAATTTTCGACGAACTCAACGCATTACGGGCCCAGGTAATCACTCTTCAGTCAAGAATTGAAGTATATGAAGCGCCACCAAGGCCAGATTCACCACCTGAACTTCCGGCTGAAGAAGAAACGGTCACCATCCCAGTGGAGGAAACATTTGAAGAAGCGTACGAGCCACAACCCATCCCAGGCGGACGTGTCACGGCTGAAGGCCAGATGACGTATGAACTTCCGACCCCCGCATAGATGAAGACTATTGAGGAAATTGGAACAACGCACTCAGCTAGAGTCGAGGCCCAGCTACATGCTATGGCCATGATCGAAGAAAGAATTTTGCAATCTCCCTACTTTGCTCAATTGGCCCCACGCAGGTACATCTCTGGGCATGAGCTTCAATACAAACCGTACTTTATGCTAATGGCCGAATACCAGCTGGCCATAGAGAAGCGAACTGGCAAGAAGCCATCACATGCAACTCAATTTGAGCCTGAAGACTTGCCACTGGATGCGCAACAAGGCACTATTTATCAACCAGATTGGCGTACACGTCTTTTACAGGAGTACCCTGAAATGATGAGCACATGGGTTAAGGCACCTTTGCATTTAAAATACAATCCGTGTTGGGGACCAGTGCCACGACGCCGCTCCTGGACTGCCTTCGCTATCAAAGTACAAAACAATAAGCAGTGCCAAGACTGGCTGAACTACCCATATTTCAGGCCACCTACAGGACCACCGACAATTGGCTACATGATGGCAACGATTCGTCACTGGCTCCCTCGCTTGAGATATATGGACGATATAGCAGCGCATATGACTGTCAAGATATTTGACATGATGCAAATGATATTTAAAGTCTTCCGGCGAGTCAAAGCACCACATGTTAATACCCCGGGCTTTGAGCATGGCAACTTGGATCTCGCATATGACATGAGTACGACGCCATCGCTCCGGGTGTGTTATGCCTGGCATTGCAGAGTCAAGTACTTACCGGCGTGCTACAAGCAGACATTCGAAGAGATGTTCACAACCGGCTTTTGGGAATACCACTCTGAAGTGTTCATCAGCAGGCCGACCCACTTATTGCAATTATTTGCCTGTGAACAGTTGGTGTATTCCACGCATTACAGACTCCCACCATCCGATGAACCACAACCCGTTAATTGGGAGAAACTCGAGGCCGACCTGGCCCGAGGCATTCGTATCTCCGAGCACACCCTCGCTCAAGACCTACTACAGAACTATATCCGGCAGACCTCACAGCAAGGTTCTGTCAGGGACGACAGAAGCGAGAGGGAGGGGGGTGTTGGAAGCAGCCAGAGGCACAGACGACACGGAAGCATGTAACGACAGAGCAGGGAGCCAGTCGAATCGTTTTTCAAATAATTATGTTTTCAAATACTTTCCAAAAACCTCCAACAGTGATTTTTATCACTATTGTAACATATGTAACATAGAAAACCCCATTTTGTAATCCATAGCTCCATTTTGTGCAAGCCGAGGATTCCTCGAGCTTGAGGAGCTTAGGTAGAATGCGCGTACCAATTTTCGTTATTTTTAGATACTGTTTACCCTTCCAAATAGCATCTAGGACCTAATTTTTAACTATGCCGGTCACTAGATGTGAAACCGGTCAAAACTAGTCTAGAAACTATAAAAAGAGCTAGAGAGCTCATTTTTGAGTGTGGTTAGTGTTAGCTAGTGTGAACTTAGAGCTATTTTGAACTTGTAATAGTGTTCTTGAGTAATAGAGCTAATTTCCCACCTTCCATTGTGTCTTGCTTGTCTCTTCGTAGTGTGTGTGTATGTGTGTGTGCACTTCTATGCTTCTCACCTTCACTCTCACTTCATCTCACATTCACGATCTTCATATCACTCCTATCTCTTCCGCGGATTGACATTAAGGAGGTGGAGCTTCTTAACGTGGTTCTCACCATTGTGCTAGAGCAACACCCGCCTTCTCCATATCGGTTTCAGTCCTTCATTATTTTGAAGTCTCTTAAATTCCCTGGTGAAGAAGTGATACCTGCCTTAGTGCTCGTTGAACTCTATCTCTGCCTCCCACAGGTAAGTGCCTTCTCCTAGAGGTCCTACCACCTCACTGAACCAATGTGAGTTTTTGTTGACTGGCACTGTGTGCCCGTGTGGAGGATTCTGAATCGGTATGGCATGTAATGCTCTCAATGCCATTGGGCGCTCCTTCAATTCCTCCTCAATGGGAAGACTTTCAATGTCCACGATTTGAGGGCTGGTGCCTGCCTGGGAACTAGGTCCTGCTGTATCTTCCATGTTACTTCTTGCCTGCTGACTCTGTGAGAATATAGAAACATGTGTTAACATTGTAATGGACATGATAGAAAAAGTTTTGTCCCCATTACAACATTAACATGAGGTTAGTGAGAGGTCAGCAGGTCAATACATGCTAGGTGATCCAATGTGCCATTAGTTGATGGATATTCTTGTGGTCTAAATGGAAAAGTGCAGTGTAAGGGTGATGCAGTTAGTCAGTGGGAATGAATTTACAAATGGGGTCGGGGGGTTTGTTACACGCTTTGGGCTACCAAACAAACTGATTGGCTGTTGGTCTTGAGTTTGTGGAGACTCTGGAGGGCTTTATAAGAGTGTCCGCTTGGAGATGAGGCTTTTTAGGGACCCATTTGCAAGTGATTCTACTCATGCTCATGGGCCAATGTGTGTTCGTGCGTGTTGAATACAAGTGGGTATCAACTATGTGAGTGAGTGAACCATGTTGTACAGGGTGTGGTCTCGGTGTAGCTATTTGAGCTCGCAAGCAAGCCTTAGGCACCCAAATTTGTCTTAATTGTGGGCTAGCCTTCATCGACTTCTTGGGTACCCAAATAGACTTCACTTTCACAGAATGATTTTTGGAGGACTTCTTATAAGTGTTTTGTCGTTGATCACTAATAGGAAGTTGAGCCGGTTGGTATGGCTTGACCGCAATAGGATGCTCGCTTTTCCGTACCCACACTTGTTTTGGTGGTTGAGACACCGTGTGTCGTATTTTCTTTGTGCCTCGAGCATAAGTCGTCTGCTTCTTCTGCCTTTTATTTGTCTTTGGTTGATGCATCCCGATGGCCTTTGGAAAAGAAGGGAGTTCCATTGCATCCTTGACTTCTATGTTGCGATAATCATCCCTCTGCATCACATAGTTTTGGACAAAATAGCATGGTCATCTTCATGTGTACTCCTGGAAGGACCAAGAGTTTGTGCCTTTCCTAGTTCCTTGAGTGCTTCATTTTCTAGCTCAATTTTAATACGATTCTGATTTACCCATACCTGAAGAAGTCCACATCTTAGGTTTAGGTTGACTGCATGATCATAGATCCAGTCTTGATCCAAGACAAGAGGCTCAGTGAGATCCTCATCTTGACACACTAGTACTTTAACTGTCATTAAAGAATCTTGAATGTAGAGGGGAAGTTCCACCTCGCCCATGCAAGGGGTTTCCGCACCTCCCAATCCTATGAGATAGGCTTCTATAGGATTGACACTTAAATTCAACTCTTGATAGTGCGAAAGTTTAACAGCACTAGTGGCTGCACCTGAGTCAATCAAGGCTGTTACAGTCCTTGCACTCGTCCCTTGTCCTAGCTCTAAGGTCACAAAAGGACGCCGATCAATTATTCTATGAGATCTAATACCTGAAGCTTCACACATTGCCATATGATACCCTTGGTCTGCATATGCCTCTGTCCTACGCTGATCTTTACCTTGTCGTCTCAACTTCATCCTTCGGATGCGTTCAAAGGCTTCTGTCTGTGCTTCTTCTCGAATTCGTTTTTCTTCTTCCTTGCGTTTCTTGGCAGTGTTGAGTCGATTTAGCATCTCTTCAGTCAGGTGTTCCTAATATAACTAGACTCTGCATCCGCTAATGTAACTAGGAAGAACATCACCTTCTAGTGTAGCTAATTGAACTGCTCCACTCGTTGAGATCCTATTGATAATCATGGGTCCATAGCCTCTTTTCTCTAATTTCTGTGCATGTTGTTTCAGGGTATACACCAAAACTAAGTCTCCGACCTTCAAGCCTTTATCCTTAACATGGGCATCAAAGTATGCTTTCTGTCGTTTCTTAGCTGCATATATCCCTGCAGCAGCCCTCAGTCTTGTTTCTCCTAATCGTTCAAGGTCAAAGAGTCTAGAGGAGAGTTCATGACCCGTCCAACCATGTCATGTGCTACTCTCAATGTAGGTATCAAGAAGTCAAGTGGTAGCACATCATTTTGGCCAAATACCATCTGAAAGGGTGTGGCTTGGAGTACCGTTTTATAGGCAACTCAGTATGCCCAAATAGCATGGTGTAGCTGTTTGTCCCAATAAGAGCATTTATTATTCACTAATTTAGTGAGCGCGTTGCATAGAATCTTATTGGTGCTTTCAGCTTGCCCATTAGCTTGTGGGTGATAGGGGGCCGACTTCTTATGTACTACCAAGAATTCTTGGAGCAGATTTTCAATAACTTCATTCAAGAAGTGAGTGCCTCTATCACTAACTAGCTCTATAGGCAATCCGTATCTAGTGAACACATTCTCAAATAAGAACTTGTCGGTTGTCTGGGCATCATTCTTAGTCGTGGCTTTCACTTCTACCCACTTGGTTAAATAGTCTATGGCCACAATAATATACTCTGCATGCGAACCCTTAGCTGGGGGATTAATAGGACCTACAAAGTCTATTCCCCACTTAGAGAATGCACGTCCACCCATCATAGGTTTCAGGGGCATCTCATCTTTGCGTATAGGATATTGAGTTTGCTGACAGACATCACACCTCTTCACATAGGTATGTGCATCCATGTGAAGGGTCGGCCACCAAAGACCTACGAATAATATTGCCTTGATCACCCGATTAGGTCGGAAATGTCCTCCTGCTACACCTTGGTGAGCAATTTCCAAGATCTTAAGATATTCGCTCTCATGGACACATAATCTGAGGTAACCATCTTCACCACGCTTGTATAGATTATCACCAATGAGTGAGTAGTCTAGGGCTTCTTATTCTAGACTTCTTTGTCTGGCCAACGTCACATCTTGAGGGAATGTTTTCGTCCTCAAGAAGGCTACCAATGGTTCACTCCAATTTGGCACTATGGTCACTTGATAAAGAGTGGCATGCTCCACGGGTGGTTTAGTGCAGCAGATCGGGCATTCTTTGCACAACTTATGGACATCAGCCTCCATAGTCGGCCAATGCACTCTGAATCTCCTTAGTTTCTGTAAAGTTCTTTGCCTCGAATGGTGTTGCTCTAATGCACCTACATGTGCTGATTGCAACCATTTTGCGTACTCCTCCTCTTCCACACAACAAGCCAATATCCCTTGATCTGTCTGTTTGTACATGCTTCCTACCATCATATGGTACTTTTGGGATTTTACTACCTCCCTATCTTGAGTGTTTATGACTGGGTGGTTAGGCCCGTATGTCAATATTGGCACTTATGGCTTAGCCCACTGAGGTACAACTTCCAAATTAAACAAGTAAGCATCAGGAAGGTCATCTGATACTCCTTGTGGGGCTTCTCCAGATGTGAGCCTAGAGAGATGGTCTGCTCTCAACTGAGTCTTGCCTTTTCTCACCACAACCTCAAAGTGGTATTCCATTAGCAAGAGAAACCATCTTACTAATCGGCCTGTATTGCATGGTTTTTTTACCAAGTACAATAATGCCTGATGATCGGTAAAAAATTTAAACTTATTTGCAAGCAAATAGTGTCTAAAATTTTTAACTGCATATACCATGCCTAATCCCTCTCGTTCAGTGGTGGTATAATTTCGTTCAGCTGCATTCAAATTTCTACTAGCATAGCCATTGGAAGATCCATATTACCTTCGTCCGCAGGTTGTGCAAGCACACATCCAATAGCATAATTGGATGCATCCACATGAACATGGAATGGCTTATTCCAATCTGGTGTGGTTAAGATTGGTGCTGAACATAATCGCTGTTTAAGCTCATTGAAGGAG
The DNA here is from genome assembly GCA_020310875.1 of Ceratopteris richardii. Taxonomy (NCBI): domain Eukaryota; kingdom Viridiplantae; phylum Streptophyta; class Polypodiopsida; order Polypodiales; family Pteridaceae; genus Ceratopteris; species Ceratopteris richardii. The sequence goes on from CM035422.1 coordinate 13,177,265, forward strand.
TTCTCACATTCATCAGTCCACTCAAAGTTAGTCAAAAGTCCATACAGAGGCTTGGCAATGATGGCGTACATGTGTATAAAGCGTCGATAATAGCCATAATGCCCCATGAAAGCTTGTACTTCCTTGACATTATTTGGCCTAGGTAACTCTGCTATGGCTCTTACTTTCTCTTCATCAATGGATATGCCATTCTTTTACACTATGTGTCCTAGAATCTTGCCTTGCCTGACCATGAAAACACACTTTTCTGGGTTCAGGCAGACTTGATACTCTCGACATTTGTCAAAGATTTGTCTGAGTTTAGGGATATGGGTTTGCCTGATGTTGGAATGAGCACAAAGATCATCCACATAGACCTCTAAGTTCTTCCTCAAGGATTATTTAAATACATGGCACATCAATCTCTGGAAGGTTGCAGGGGACATTGGTAAGCCCAAATGGCATTACCCTAAAGGAAAATATGCCCATTCTGTGGAAAAAGCAGTCTTATGCTGGTCCTCGGGAGCAATGGATACCTGATTGTAGCCAGAAAATCCGTCAAGCAAACTGTATACTTCCTTGCCTGCTACTCTTTCTAAGAGATGTTCCGTGATAGGAAGCGGATAGTTATCTCGAATAGTGTCTGCATTAACCTTCTTCAAGTTAATGCACACACGTAGCTTTCCATTCTTCTTGGGCACCACTACAATGGGGGATACCCACTCAGTGTGCTCAATTTCATAAATAAATCCAGCTTCTACCAGTCTATCTATCTCCTCTTTGATCTTAGCAGCATAATTATCATTATATGTATATGGCTTCTGTTTAGAGGGTTTCGCGTCTGAGTTCATGGGAATTGTGTGTGAGCATATGTCTGGGTCAATGCCCTTCAAGTCCTTGTAACTCCAAGCAAATACATCTCTATATTCTCTTAGCAAAGCTATTAACTCATGCTCTTCTTCCTCTGTTAGGTCATGGCCTATGTACGTGCATCTCTCTTCTCCTTCCTCCATGGCTACAACTATTTTCTTGGTGACTTCTTTGTTCTCATAGGCCTCTCCTGATTGAGCCTCACGTTTTGGCATCCTTACCATGACTCTTCTATCGTCTATCTCATACTTTTTAAAGTTTTCAGGGACCTCAAACAAACATTCTACCTCTTCTGGTGTGACTTCTCTCTTCTTTCTTTTCTTTCCTTCATCCTTAGGGGTCACTTGTGTGGCTAACCTTACATCATTTGTAAGCTCTCCGTGTCTCTGGGGTTTAAATTCTACTTCATAGAAGTATTCTTCATATGATGCAAAAGGTGGGTCCATAATGATTGACTCTAGATCGGATTCACTTGCCTCTTCAAATGCATCAGGGCTAGGTTCGCATTCTTCTAAAACTGCATCTCCCATGATTGGCTCTATGGAGAAGACTGAAATGTCATAGCCATCCTCATCACAGTGGGGTGTCCATTGTTCTTCATTGATGGCTACATCCATTGTTGCTAAAATTTCTGCCCAACCGTGAGGTTCAAATTCTTCATCAGGGAATACTACAGGTGCATAGGCTGGGTCTTGAATTGATCTATGTGTCTCTTTCGCACCTACCTCTCTGGATTTTCCTCTCTTCTCCTCTTCTACTGCCACTTTGCACATCCATAAGTGTGTGTCTTCGTGCATCCATGAGGATCCTGATCCTATGGAATGCACAGACTCAGTATCATCTTTGGCTCTATGGATGGGATTCCATTGGATAGGACGGACATCTCTATGAGAGTAATCCTTGAGATTGACTTTTGTCGTAACACCTAAGTGTTGCAAGTACAATGAGTTGGTTCCCCAATCTTGTACCACTTGCAACTGTCGCATAAATGGTCTTCCCAAAATCATTTCATAGGCATGGTTCTTGCTAAAATCACAGATAGCAAATATATGCTCAAACTCTACACCACATGTAGTGAGAGTTATTCCTTCTAGCAAGCCTAAGGTTCTTTCTATGTGACCATCAGCCATCTGCAATTTCATTCTCGTTGGCCTTAGTGCTGGCTTGCCCCAATGCTTCCATAGGGAAGTGGTAGCAATTGCAACTCATGCGCTTGAGTCCAAAATTGCCTTGGTTGTGTATCATGATGGGTGATGGGGAGATAGGTGTTTCCTTCTTCACCTTCACTCATGTCTCCTATCTTGTCTAGAGGAATTTCTGGCACTGTTCTATGAGAACCTACCTGGGAACGAGGTTTTGCTACTTCTGGCACTTGGTTAGCTACATGTTTCCATAACTCTGGCCTAACTTTGACTAGCTCTTCTAAAGTGAGGTTGCACTGCACTTTAGTGTTTTTCACTACCTCCGTATTCCTAGGTATGACTGAGTCTTCGTTTCTTACCATGATCGTGGGTGCTCTCATACAAGTAGACTTAGCTTCCCATGGGCCTGTGAAGTAGGGTAATTCATGTAAAGAATTAGACTCAAAGTATAATCTCTCTTGAGATTTTGCACTCTCCTGCTCTCCATAAATGGAGGGAATATCTTGTGGGAATTGATCATGTGCGTCATCCACAAGTTCAAAGGGAGGAGGGACTTCACTTTCTTTAGCCCATTTCTCTTCTTGAATCTCTCGTAGGAATTCGCGTGAGTACCGATTCATAGAAGAAGATGTGTCTGGCTCTGTGGAGTTGGGCACATAGGCTTCTTGAGTGGGAAGGCTTAGCCTTTCACTTGGCTTGTCCTTACTTTGAGAGGCGGGTTCGTTTCCTGATTGTGCAATTAACCTCTCCAATCTTTCTAGCAGTCCATCAAAGTGCAACTGCGTCTTAGCTGAACTAGAGATGTTAAAGAGGCAACTGGCTTCAAACATGGTTTGAGCCAATTCCACCATCTTAGCACAAATTTTGGTTCGTGCAAGCTCTAGTTGTGCTCTAGGGTAACACTTTTCATGATCGATTACGTTTGGCCCTTCTTGGATTCTGGCCTGATATGCTTTGAGCATCATATTTAGGTCCTCAGGAGTGGGATCTTCTAGAACTGATCCTACTCTAGGAGGTGCTGGGGTCGTGTGAGGTGGGTTGTAAGGTGGTGGGTCGGATGGAGATGGGAATGGTGGTGGTGGAGTAATGTGAGAGGGAGGTGGAGATGTAAGTTCAATAATCTTGGCCCTCCCTTCTCTTAGGCTTTCCTCGAGTTCACTCATCTTCTTTGCCCATTGCCTTTTCATTCTCTCATGGCTATCTCTCCAGGCTCTAGTCCTCTTCTTGGTTATGCTCTCCGTTTCACTACCTTCGGCACCATTTTCCTAGCCTAAACTTTGGTTCTGCTGCAATGCTTGAGCTCTAGTGACCACTTGCATAGGGGCAGTGGAGGTTACACTTCTTGAAGAATCTACAACTAACCCAATCACATTGATGGGAGTAATTTTTGTTACATTCTATGGGTTCTTTGGGCAGTCTCGTAAGAGGTGCTCCTTCCCGCAATCTTGACAAAATCCTTGAATGGTTACAGACTGGAGTTGTGTGGGGGTAGGCATTGGGCAATCACGAATGAGGTGGTCTCCCTGACATCGGTAGCAGGGTCCTCTAGGGAACGGTGGTCTTACCTGCCTAGGTTGGGGCCGCGCGTTGGGATTGGTGTACATGACATTGGTATACTCTGGCTCCGAGCTTGGTTCACTCGGTTCTTCGTAATAATAGGCCTCATTATGCTCAGGTGACTCCATGTAATATGCCTGGGGGCTATCAATATGTGTAGAATCAAAGCTATGATCACTGGGGTCACTTTCTGAAAGCAATGGTGTTACTGGCACTATGGCTCTATTCAGGTTCTCTTCTGCAGCTGCGTACTTTATGGGAATCACATTGGTTGGAGTAGGAGGTTGCTGAGCTAGCACTGGTTGAGGTCTTTGTTGGTTTTGGTAGGGTTGTTGATAAGGTTGTTGTGGCCTACCATATTGCTGTGGAGGGTACTGGTTCTGGTATCTTCCCTGTTGTGGGTAGGGTTGAGGGTAGGTTTGCCTAACCGCTTGCTTATTTTATGGGCAATCTTGCGCAGTGTGATTAGTGTATTTCCTTTCTATGGTGCAGTACTGGCTATTAGGATTCACTTGGGGTTGAGCCATAATGGGACATACGTTAGCCATATGGTCACCTCCATAAGTAAAGCATCGTTTAACTGGGGCAAATCTTGGAACTTGTTTGCTAGAGACTCCTAGTTTTTGAGCTACTTTCTCAGTGAGTTCCTCGATAGATGTGGATTGCATGGAAGAGAGGCTAGTAGAACTATCTGAATCTTTGTAGATTTTTGAAAGCTCCAACTCCTCCCCTAGGTTATCCTTGATATCAATGCACATGCGTACACACTCCTCTATGGTCCTAGGATCTTTCAAGTACACATATGATCTCAACTTTGTACTTAGCACTCCATCTAGGAATAAAGCCACTTGTTTGGCTGGTGTTGGTAACTTTGAAACAGGACATCTCTCTAGGTATTGCCTAAACCTTCTTCCTGCAAGTCTAACCGTCTCTTGAGGGGTTTGCTTGAAGCTATGAATTAGTGAGGAATTGTTATGCCTTATGCCACTCTTAGAGAATTCAATAATGAAAGCCTCTAGAAGTTGGTCTATATTCCTGAAGTGTCTCTCACTTAGTGGTTGAAACCATGTAAGGGTTGTGTTCCTTGGGTTAGACCAAAGGCATTGTATTGTGTGAACATGTCCTCAACCTGCTCAGCTCTCAGTACTTGCCTAAACTCGGCCACATGGTCATATGGGTCTCCAGTGCCATCGAAGTAATTCTTCATGGACTTAACCAGTTGTGTAGGTCTCAAGGTTCTGGTGTGTTCCCTCGGCCTGGGCAAAGGAAAATCATCAGCATTTCTTAGGTTCCTTGTAACTCTAGTCCTCTTTGTTTCTTCTCTATCCGTCTCTGTTCGCGTTCGTTCTCTTCCTATTGGGTTGGCAAAGCTTACCTCAGGCCTATCTCTACTTCTGTCCCTTTGCACTCCATGAGCTTGGGATGTTCCCGCTCCTTGGTGGCCAAAAGAGACATTAGATCTTGGTTGGGGGAAAACAAATTCACCCTTCCAAGTGTAGGCATGCCTACCATGCTCTGTGACCACAAAGATCCTTTCTAAAGTGTGATCAAGATAGGTCACTCTGCCTGGGCTATCAGGATCTTTGAACTCATAGATTGTGGTCGTTCCTATCTCATTAGGCTGATTAGGCTTATACCTCCAAAAGGCTTCATCGGTTTCTCGGTTTAAGAGTAGATCTATGCTTTTATTATCCTGGGGAATCCACTCTAGCGTGATAATTCTAGTGACAACTGATTTGGCTCGAGGAGTCTTAGGTTCTATTCCTAAGTTCCCTTGCTCTAGGTGACCTAAGTCCGTTTCTAGGATCACATTTTCGAATTCATCTGTCATGTCTGGGTGACTGGTGACTACATATATGGTTCCTTCTTTGTCCAAGTATGCTCCATTTTCAAATTTGACTGCTGGACGTTCTAGTCCAATGGGTTGGTCAGGATTTTTAATTTGGACCACGGACCTTCCTAGGCCGTCCTCATAGATGCTAGCACCTAATCGGTTGGTCCTAAGGTATTCCAGCTGCGTCTTGTAGGGGTCTTCTACCCTATGTAAGTATGGCACACGTGAACTTCCTGTGGGTCTCTCCATACCTTGAGACATCTCTGACTCACTAGTCTTAGAGTTAGGATAGTACAAATGATGGCTCAACTGCTGGGCCCAAGACCTAGCAGTATGATTGACACTAGCCTCTGAAGACCTAAGACTCTCTCTATCTTTCCCTAGGTGTCGTCCTGATCTAAGGTTCATATGCTTAGCTCAGGAATCCCAATTTTTACCCAAGGTATAGCGTCGTTGCCGATCAATTTTTATAAGTCACTTGGTTCTTTTTAGTTGATTATCGTGTTTATGGTCTTGTTAGATATCACGTCGTTAGGAATACTTAAGTTAATTTCCACACTTTAAGTTGTTCATACCACGTTAAGTTCTTTTCCCTTATAGTTATCGGTCACACACAGGTTATCTCTTTACTTGAACTTGATTTCTTAGATAGTCTTTGACTTGTCTTGTGCCTATCATTGCCCTGACTTACTTCTAGCACTATTCACGTGTAGCCTAAGCTAGGAATTGAACAAGGGGTTTGAGAGTATTCCAACCTCACTTGCCGATCCCTTGCTCTTTGGTGCTCAAGAACCCCATTCTCAAGCTTGCGGAATGCCCTTGCTTTGGATGCCTTCTAGTGCTCTCAGTGCACCTGTAAAAATCCCAAGGTCAGCTCAAGACTTAGATTCAAATCACACAAAAAAATCACTTTCATTCATGTAATTCACATGTCAATTTGCACCATGTCTCTATGGAACACAATTCTTGAGATCCCTGAGTTTTCCTCCCCCTAGATATGGTCCACTTAAAATTACTATGTCTAATAATCCTGATATTAATTTTACCATAACCAGTGGAAGTTTTGGTTGTACTCCCCACTTTCCAACAAAACAAGAATCACAGCAAACGGATTTCGTGTAAGGAAGTTATGACAGTACAAGGTTTTGGAATGAAAACAGGGTAAAACAGGTTAACAGTTCACTGGACTTTTTTCTCAAAACACGTGTAGGGACCTCACAAATCACTAATTCCTTGATAAGTATACCTAAAATTTACCCCAAAAACCTGGAACAAAAACCCCTAAAATTTGGCCGAAAAAGCTTGTCAATCACGATCAACAGGTCTGTCAATCGCGATTGACAGAGGTGTCTGTCGGGGCCTCTCGGTCGCGATCGACACGTCAGTCGCGATTGAGTGTATCAATCGCGATTGATAGTGTCGGTCGTGAGTCCTATCAATCGCGATCGACACTTTTTCCGAGATTTTCACCTTGATTTCAGTCGATCGGGGATGTGTCCATCATGATGGACACGTGGCAATGCGAGTTTTGGTGTCAATCGTCAAATTTTAGTTGGTCGCGATCGACAGTGTCAATCGTGATTGATTGAATCCTATGTGGTAGCTAGTCGGTCGTGGGGGCTGTCGGTCACGATCGATAGGGTCTGTCGGTCGCGATTGACAAAGGTTGTCGATCGTGGCTGTCGATCGCGATCGATGGTGTCGGTCGCGATTGACAGAGAAACACGGAATTTTTTTTACTATTTTAGGTGGTTTAGAGTGTGATCATCTTATGTGTCATTGTGGTGTGCTTTGTTTTACCAAATAAGCGATTTTTCTGTCGATCACGATTGACAGGGGTCTGCGACACAGAGACAGGGCCGAGCTTTTCCGTACCTCCGCAGCCTGCTAGAGATGGTGGGATAGCCAGATCCTGCAAGAAAACTCAAGAAACATGCAAAATGAGTGCACACAAATCGCTCGCTCGCGCTCTCTCACAAGTGGAATGAGGGAAATGGAGGGGAGAAGGTGATATGATCAAAAACTGAAATTTTCGCGATGAAGGAGATGGAGGTGGGAGATGGTTAGGATGGTGATGGTGATGATGATGATGAAGTAAAAAAGAGAAAAATAAGAAAAAGTAAAGAAATTACCTACAACGCCAACGTCTCAACTCTATGTCTTACCATCACACGCTCGTCCTCAAAGCTCAATCCCCGGCAACGGCGCCAAAATTTGGTGTAGCTCAGTGATGAGTAGCACCTCCTTTAATGTCAATCTAGGAAGACGTGAGGATGGTATGAAGACTTCGAACAAGTGATGGCACAAGTGCGTGAGTGAGAAGCACACTAACATGCACACACATACACACACACGCGCACACACGGCAAGACAAAGAGAAAGACAATGGAGTTCTTTTAGATTACTTCAAAAGTGCTCTTACAAGTTCAAATCTATTACAAGCTAACCTCAAAAATGAGCTCTCTAGCTCTATTTATAGTTTTTGACTAGCTTTTGGCCCTGTCCAGACCTAGTGTCCGGCCTAGTTAAAAATTAGGTTCTAGTGCCTATTTGGGGGCTCAAAGGAAGTCTAAAAATTATGAAAATTGGTACGATGCTACCTCTAATACTCCTCAAGCTCGAGGACTCCTCGGCTTGCACAAAATGGAGTTACAAAAAGGCGAAATGGTATTTACAATGATGTAGAGTGACGAAATTCACTATTTAGGAAGTATTACTTCATGGAAAATTTTGGACGGCCTACTTGCCAGATCTTCGTTGACTACTTTGTCTGCTGGTGCTTTCTCTTCGCTATGAATCCCTTCTTTGACTTCCTTGTCTTGTGAGCCCTTGTGTACCTTGACTACTGCCAACAAGACCATCCAACTTATGCTCAACAGCCAACATACGAAATACATCACTACTTTCAGCCATGGCCGATGACTAAATTACCTTGATGTAGAAAATTGAATGTATCTCAAAACATTGAACATCACTACCCAGACAAATTCTGCTAAACCTGTAGTATACTTCGAGACACTTACAATAGAAAATTGAAACTCGTATATAGTATTGGCACAAAAAGATGAAATAGCCTACAGAAGCATTATGATAGTGCATTCGGAGGCCAAAACAAACTCAAATCGTGATTTTGGCACCACAAAGCGAAGATCTCTTGATCTCTGAAACACCCTCAGTATGCTCACCAAGATTTGTACGATTCTAAGATTCTGACTAGAGATGTGTCGATGATGCCCTAGATGAAGTGGCCACCTGCTCTGATACCAATTTCTTGAGTTAGACCTCTATAGAAGCATGTGAATAGCACAAGAAAGAAGAAGAAGCTTGGAGCACAACACACAATACTAAATGTATTACTAGAGAATGTACAAAGCTAAGTAGCCCATTAGGGTAACATGCATGTGTACAAGCCGGGGAAACAAAAACCTCCTAAGGAGGGAAAAAAGTGCCCTAGAAGTCCTAGTGTGTTCACACACATCACTACCTAGATATATCAACATCGTCCTCATCCCCTTTCTTTTGGCATGATATCAGAGCGCATCTGACTGTAGAGAGCTTATGGAGAAGGTTGAGAGTGAAGAGTACATGAGAAGACATGGAGCTAATGCACTTCACAAAAAACCTTAGACTACTATAGCCTCTATTTCAACGCCATCTAGACCTCCATTTTGAGCCCACAAGCTGGGCCCCATGAAGAAAACATGTCTATTTGCAAAATTGTAACTTGCATTCTATTTGGAAATACTCAAATATTCTAGATCTAGAATTTCCATCGGTTCCATGTACTATTGACATACAAGAACTATGTTTTCCTGAGACCTAACGGTCATGTCATAGTCTGAGAGTGGTCAAGCAGAGGTACTACCTCTAGTGTTTTGGGGGTGTTGTGAATTCATTCAGAAATGGAAAACACTAATGGAATGAGTCAACTTATGAGCAATAACTTGGACAAGAATAACTTTCATGCTTGGAGATTTAGAATGACCAATTTCCTAATGGAAAAGGCTACTGGAAACACATCAAAGGAGAGAATGAAAATGCTCCATAGTTACCAAAGAGGAATAGGACTACCGACAAGTTAAGAACATATGAAGAATGGAATAAAGAAGCACAAAATGTATGTATTGGTTGGTTGTTAGCATACATGATATCATGATTGGGCACATATAGGATGCCAAGACTTTGAAAGAGGCTTGGAATAGCTTGATCACATTGTATGAGACCAATACAAAGGAAAGAAGACCATGATTCAAGAACTTGTTACATACAATGGAGAAAAAGAGCATATTGATAAGTGACTACACCTTGAATGTCAAAAGCGTATGCGAGTCGCTTTCAATTGAGTAATTCTTCTAAGACAAAGATTTCTCTACTTCTTCATCTCCTACCTCTAGGGGCTTCATCATAGTTGTAGACATGGTAGCATTATTGTTTGATAGATTTCCATATAATGTCTACATTCCTCCCTTCCCCAAGTTTACATGTAAGCATAAACCAGTCTTGAAGTTGCATATTTTCTTATCTATGCCTACCATTAGCAGGTGCTCTTTTGCTAGTTTCAACTCTTAGCACACATAAGAAGAGTGTTCTTGTGCATCGCACTAGACACAACTTCTTACTCCACTTCCTCATCTATAATAGGGACATCAAAAGTACAACTCCAATAACTGAAAAGAATCCTCTCAACCAAAGCACCTATTAGCAGCTTCAAATGGCAACAAAGCCATCCAATGTAATGTAGTAGTTCATCGTTGATGATGAGAGGAATCACTTTACGTATCAAGAACTTTCTCACTTTCAGTCACTTCATTACATTGTTCAAAACACCTCACGTATCTTTAATCTTCTCATCACTTCATAAAGTGTACAAAACGAGATTAGAAGAAACCTCATTAGTACATTAATAATAAAAACACTATCATAGTCTTAATACAAATATATTCATGTTTATATTACCTTTTCCTTTCATATTATTTTCTTTGCCATTTTTTTAATTTTGAGTTTTAATTTTAATTAGGTTATCTATTATTTATCCTTCTTTTACTTATCTCATTTTCTATCATTTTCCTATTTTCCTTCCTTAATAATTTCTTAGAACTTATATTATTATTTGATACTTCTATTAAAATAATAATTATATAAAAAAATTGGTGATCACACACACACGAACATATATACATACATACACACACACACACACACACACATATATATATATATATATATATATATATATATATATATATATATATATATATATATATATATATATATATATATATATATATATATATATATATATATATATATATATATATATATATATATATATATATGTGTGTGTGTGTGTGTGTTGATGCGACGAAGTTGAACTTAGCTGCGATATTCGCCACACCACAAGAACTAAGCTAAAGTGATGTTAGAACACCTCTATAATCATCAATAGCTTAGCAACCTTCTGAAAATTGAAAAACTTTATAACCGTATTTAGTGAACTCCGAAAATTCACTTTACATAAACCTTTGCCTTTCTGCAGGCTTCAATTATGATTTGATTTACTTTAGTTTCTCCAATTCTTTTTTTGCTTACTGTTAGATCTTCTTCTCTTCACTTAAATTTACCAAAAACAATGTTTTGAATCTTACCAGAATATCACCGAAACTTCATCGGAATGTTACCAGATTGTCATCGTAATCTCACTGGAATGTCAGCGAAATCAACTGTAATTCTATTTGTAACTACTTCAAATGTGTGTACATGAAGTAAAGAAGTAATACCTGAGCTTCCTTTACTGAATGAACTATATCTGAAGTTTGAAGAAAAAACTTCACCAGTTCTAGATGTCTTTACGGTCAGACTTAGTACTGTGTGTACATGTCCCGTTTTACAAAAATCTTTGATCAGTTTGTCGTTGAGCTACTAGCCTCACATTAAGCTATCATTCATGAAAAACTTTGCACTATACTACGAGATCTAACTTGCAGAAGTACCGTAAAACATGTACTGAGACAACCATAACCGTTAACTAACTTTCACAATAACATGAAATCACTTAGATTTCTTCACACAAAAAAAATGTGCTCAACTCTTCCACATAAACATGTGTTTTCTATTAGAGAAGATGTGTACAGAATGGTTTGGCCTTCCTTTGCTCATAGCCATGGAAAACTCTCCTATGCTGAGTAGTTCTTCCTTACCATCTCTCTTACAGATGAATACCGGACAGTTCAGGTTCTATTATTCATCTCTACATACGCATACTTGCGTCTACTACATATATATCTATTTATCACTCTCTCAACTCACTTATATACATCTTTGATATGAGATTCAAACAACTCGTAATTCTGGAAGTTTCTATGAACTATATGTTACAGTCGTGAATTTGTCCCTTCACTAAGGCTTTGATTTTTCTGAATACTTTGTTTCTACTTCTCTTTGTCTTTCTTTAACCTTCATACATCTTCAGGTCTTTATGTCTAATTAGTGATTGGATCTCCAAGAGCTACCCCTCAATCACTAATTAGCATCTTCTGATCTTTCATATATTCTTCTTTCCTTTTATTCCTACCAATTCTTGGAATCTGCTTGTCTTTACTCCGTCCAAGCTCTTTGTCAGAATATCTGCAATGTGATCTTTCGTAGGAATGTATACTATTTCAATCTCCTTCTCCATTACCTTTTCCCTCAGGAAATGATATTAAATCTCTATGTGTTTTTTTCTTGCATGAAATAGTGGATTTGCTGCAAGATACAACGAACTCATATCATCTCCATATATGATAGGTATACCTTGATCAATACCCATGCTTTCGAACAAGGTCTGCATCCATATCATTTCTTTAGCTACTTCCACAAGTCCTTTATATTCTGCTTCTGTTGACGATAAAGCCACTGTATGTTGCTTCTTTGAACACCAGCTTACAAGCTTATCTCCTAGGTATATCATATACCCATGTGTTGACCTTCTGTCATCTTGACTTCCTACCCAATCTGAGTCACCGTATGCTCTCAGCTTTATATTTGATGTAAAAGGATAATATAATCCTTCCTTTATAGTTCTTTTGATATATCTAAGAACTCTTTGTCCTGCAACCCAATGTTGATCCTCCGGACAATGCATAAACTGTGAGAGAACTCCTACTACATAACTAAGATCTGGTCTTGTTAGCGTAGCATAAATCAAACTTCCCACTAAAGATTGATAGTTTCTCATATCTTTAAACTCTTCATCATCATATTTGCTGAGTTTATGATTTACTTCAAGGGGTGTTGAAACTTCTCTGCAATTCTCCATGTTAAACTTCTTCAGTAAGTTTAGGAGATACCTTTCTTGTGAAACATATACACCATGATCTGTATATGTAACTTCTATACCAAGAAAGTATGATAACTTTCCTAGATCACTGATCTTGAACACTTTTTCAAGCAATATCTTTACCTCCTTGATTCCTTCATCTGAGGTACCTATGATTATAATGTCATCTACATAAATACAAATGTAGATCATACCTTCATCTGTTCTCTTAATGAGTAGACTTGCATCTGCTTTTGAACTTTGGTATCCAAGGTCATTGAGATACTTCACAAGTCTATAATTCCAAGCTCTTGGAGCTTGCTTCAATCCATAGAGTGCTCTTCTTAATCTGCAAACATGATTTGGGTAACTAGAACTTACAAACCCTTCAGGTTGTTCCATGTAGACTTCATCTGATATATATCAATTTAGAAATGCATTCTTGATATCCAATTGACTTAGCTTCCATCCTTTTGATGCTGCTATAGCAATCACTATCCTTATGGTTGATATCTTTGCCATCGGACTGAATGTCTCATCATAATCTATGCCATGTGTCTCAGCATAGCCTTTGACTACCAGTCTAGCTTTGTATCTAGCTATTCTTCCATTTGCAAGTTTCTTAAATTTGTAAACCCATTTATTTCCAATTACTTTCTTACCATTTGATGTTGGAACAATTTCCCAAGTCTCGTTCTCTTCCAGCGCATTGAACTCCTCCTTCATTGCTTCTTCCCATTGTTCCTTACCTTTTGCTTCACTGTAATTCTGAGGTTCTTCATCTTCCTTTACTAAGTAAGCATAGTTCTTCTCAGTCAAATTAGAAGTATCATAGGAATACCTTGTTGGTTGTTTCCTTACTCTGTTTGACCTTGTTGGTTCATATTCTTCATGTGTATCTGAATACACTTCTTCTTCATCAAATCTCGGTCCATCTTCATTTTTTATAACTGGTCCATACCTGGATGTAATTGCCTGCATATGATGTTCATCTCCATTTACCTACATATGTGATTTACCTTTTTCAATTCTTCTTATCTCTTCTTCAATTGTTTCATCATTATACTCTTTATCTGCATATCAACTCTTTCCTTCATCAAATGTCACATCTCTGGAAACAATAAATTGTTTTGTTAAAGGACTCCATAACCTATAACCCATCTGCTTTTCATCATATCCAATGAACACGTATTTTTCAGCTTTTGGTTCAAGCTTATGTCTGAGTTGTGATGGTACATAAGCATAAGCTACTAATCCAAACACTTTGCAGTGATCAAGTGTTGGCTTCTTACCCCACCAAGCTTCATAAGGGGTCATTCCATTTAAAGCTCTAGATGGTAATCTATTTACCAGATATGTTTCTATATTTACAGCCTCAGCCCAAAGATAATTTGGACAATTCTTCTCCTTTAACATTGCTCTGGCAAACTGAACTAGAGTTTGGTTTCTCCTTTCTGCTACTCCATTTTGTTGCGGTGTATACCTGCAAGTTATTTATCTTTTGATACCTGCATTCCATAGATAATCCTTGAATTCTCGAGAAAATATTCTCCTCCTCCATCAGACCTCAACCTTTTGAGTTTTTGTCCTGTAAGACTTTCAGCATATGCATGAAAATGCTTGAAAGCTCCAAACACTTTTGACTTCTCTTTCAAAACATAAAGAGTTATCCATCTTGTTGCATCATCAATAAAAAGAACATAATACCTTGAGCCACTGATAGATCCTTCTTTTGTTGGTCCCCATACATCAGTATGTATGAGTTCTAGCAAACCATTGTGTTTGTAACCATTCTTTTGAAATGGTAACCTATGTGCTTTTCCCATCTAACAGGCTTCGCATTTATGAATCATATGTTGATTCTTCATATTTGGTAATCCTCTTAGGGATTGTTTCTCCACCATTGCTTTGATTCCCTTTTCGTTAAAGTGTCCTAACCTCTTATGCCAGAGGTCTAATTCTATAAATGCTTTATCACCATGTGTGATCAAAGCTTGACCAACATTCCCTTGTACTTTAAGAGTAAAAAGTCTACCTTCCTTTTTTCCATGGACAATTTGATTGTATCCATTCTCTGGATCTTCCACAAATACTCCTTCATTTGTAAACCTGACTTGAAAACCTTTTTCTACTATCTGACCCACGCTGATCAGATTCTTCGGGATTGTTGGAACATACAAAACATTTGTTAGTAGGTCAGCTCCATTCTTACACTTTACTTTTCCAATTGACCTTACATTATGTTTTGTGTTATCACCTATTTGTACTTATGATTTGAAATACCTCCTTCCAATTCTGATAACAATTGTATATTTCTTGACAAATGATTTGAACAACCAGAGTCAATATAGAATACCTTGAGATCTTCATTCTCTTACATGCTTATCAAATTCATCATCAATGTCGTATGATTGTCATTCTGTGTATCATTTGCATAGTTGTACTAGGTAGTGTTGTGAGACTGATTCTGTCCCCAACTTCTTGCTCCACCTCTACCATATCCGCCTCTTTGGCTTTGTCTACCTCTTTGATATCTTCCGCTTCTACCTCTGCTATTGTTATTCTGATTCTGACTTGATCCTTGAGAATTATGCCAGCAATCATGAGCCAAATGATTGCTTAATCCACAGATCCAGCAAGACTTCTTGTTGTCATTCTGATTACCTCTTCCTTTTGTATTACCTTTACTTCTACTTCTAATATTACCTCTTCCTCTTGCATAATTTGCTTGAGTAGTCATTTCTTCTTCATCTTTTTCTTTACCTTTATCACCTTTCTTCTTACTTTTTGTGTACATAGTAGAACTATGTCCTTTATCTCCATCTGTCTTCAAATCTTGCTCAAATGTTAGCATTAGTCCAAGCAACTAATTTAAATCTGGTACAAAATGATTTAATGAAAGTTCAATTGAGAGTACGAAAGGTTTCCACCTTTCATCTCCTCTCAATCATGCAAGCAATTGCGCTATTAACGTGTGATCTTCGATATCCTCATCAATAGATCCAAGACTATTTGCCAAGTCCTTCATTTTAGTGACATAATCACTAATGCTTTGACTTTTCTTTTTCTTGAACGTTGTAAACTCTGACCATAAGCTAGCCTTCCTAGCTTTAGTTGTATCCTGGAAGTGATCTTCCAATGCACTCCATATGTCTTCTGCTTTCTCCAGACCTCTAATGTGTGGTAGTAGATGATCTGTAACAGTATTGTAGATATAGGCTCTTGCCGTTGCATCTTTCTTCTGCCACAGCTTCAAGGCTTCTAACTCTTCTTTCTTCGGTTGACTGTCATCTCCAAAAGTAGGCTTCTTTTCTTCTCCTATCACATATATTGTTAAGTCCTTACTCATAAGTAAGGCTTCCATTCGCATTACCCATGCGGGATAGTTATCTCTGTCCAATTTGTCGATAGAAATGTGATCTGCCATAATCTTCTTGTTTCTGTTACTGCCGGTGAATATAACGTTAAAGGATTTTACCTTTTGTAAACCTTTACCCTTGAGAATGACTTTGGAACGCTTCTCTGATGCCGTTTGTTGTTGATCACCTCAGCCTTCACCTTACTTAAGAAGAATTCTTCACTTTCTCTTGTATCTTTACTTCCGTTTACTCTTGAGAACCTTTTCTGCTCTTTAGAATCTGTCCTGTTCTGATACCGCTTGTTGATGCGACGAAAGCTGAACTTAGCTGTGAAATTTGCCACACCACAAGAACTAAGCTAAAGTGATGTTAGAACACCTCTATAATCATCAATAGCTTAGCAACCTTCTGAAAACTAAAAAACTTTATAACTGTATTTAGTGAACTCTGAAAATTTACTTTATAAAAACCTTTGCCTTTCTGCAGGCTTCAATTCTAATCTGATTTACTTAAGTTTCTCCAATTCTTTCTTTGTTTACTGTTAGATCTTCTTCTCGCCACTTAAATTTACCAAAAACACTGTTTTGAATCTTACCAGAATATCACTGAAATGTTACCAGACTATCACAGTAATCTCACCGGAATGTCACCGGAATCAACTGTAATTCTGTTTGTAATTACTTCAAATGTGTGTACATGAAGTAAGGAAGTAATACCTGAGCTTCCTTTACTGAATGAACTATATCTGAAATTTGAAGAAAAAACTTCACCAGTTTTGGATGTCTTTACGGTCAGACTTAGTATTGTGTGTACATGTCCCATTTTACAAAACTCTTTGATCAGTTTGTAGGTGAGACTCCTAGCTTCACATTAAGCTATCATTCATGAAAACCTTTACACTATACTACGAGATCTAACTTGTAGAAGTATCGTAAAACATGTACTGAGACAACCGTAATCGTTAACTAACTTTCACAGTAACATGAAATCACTTAGATTTCTTCACACAAAAAGAATGCGCTCAACTCTTCCACATAAACATGTGTTTTGTATTAGAGAAGATGTGTACAGAATGGCTTGGCCTTCCTTCGCTCATAGCCATGGAAAACTCTCTTATGCTGAGTAGTTCTTCCTTATCGTCTCTCCTATTGATGAATACCCAATAGTTCAGGTTCTATTATTCATCTCTACATACACACACTTGCGTCCACTACATATATATCTTGTAAGACAATAGTTACGCAATATAACACAGGAGAAGTAGTAGAGAAGATAACAGATATAGGAGAATCTCAACAATTTTCTACTAACATCAAGTACAAAGATGATGGCGTTGTCCACCCATGCACTCTCAAGGTAGAGCTTAAATGGTGATCTAGACAACTCTAGATAAGACTTCCAACAAACTTTCTATACTTCTTAGCATCTATATCAGGCATGTTATCATCCATAGATAGCTTATGATTTACCTCCATAGGTGTGCTAGTTGGCTTCCAGTCCATCATTCCAAATGCCTTGATAATCTCTTTGGCATATTTTTGTTGTGAGATGAAAATGCCATCCTTCCTTTGCCATACTTCAATTCCGAGACAAAAATGGAGTAGACCTAAGTTTGCCATTTCAAACTCAGTTCCCAAGCTGATCCGAGTTTGATTGATCAGTTCCTGATGATCTCCTATAATGATCAAATCATCTACATATACAATGACAACAAATAGCTTGCTATCCCTTTTCCTTACATACAAGTTAGCATCAGAAGTCCTTCTCTCAAAACCCATATTTTTGAAAAAATGATCTATTCGTTGGTACCAAACCCGTGGAGCTTGCTTAAGTCCATACAAAGCTTTCTTCAACCTGCAAACTTTATTTTCTGAATTGGGCACCTCAAAACCTGGTGGTTGAGATACATATACCTCCTCCTTGAGGTGACCATTCAAAAATGCAGATTTGACATCCATCTGGTAAATAGACCAGGCCTTTTGTGCAGCGACTGCAAGTACCGTCCGAATAGTTGTCATGCGTGCTGTTGGCGCAAAAGTTTCTTGAACATCAAATCCCTCGATCTGTGAAAAACCCTATGCAACTAATCTTGCCTTATACTTTTCTAATGTTCCATCTGCTTTATACTTAGCTTTCCAAATCCATTTAGTACCTATTACCTTCTTCTTTGACGGCAAGTCGACTAGATCCCATGTATCATTTTTTAGTATACTATCATACTCCGAGTGCATTGCCGCTCTCCAACCTGGATCATCAAGGGCTTCTTCAATGGTGGTAGGTCCCTTTATTGAGCCCATGATATCTGCCATTAAAGCCATGTTAACGATGTGTTCTGAGGCTCTTCTTTGCTCCTCTATTCTCTTTGATCTTCGTAATCCATCCGATGATGATTCTGGTACATCTACATGTGGATTGTGATTATCAAAGAGCTGTTGTGCCCACTTCGGTAGTGGCTTACGTTGTGCAGCTACAACTAGTTGGCTTTTTATTGAGGAAATTTCTCCATCACATGTTTCCTCCTCCTCAACTTTAACCTGTCTTTTGATAGGCACAAGGTGAGATATTTCTCCGTTTGATGAGATAGTAGATTTACCTTTATCTTCTACTAAGTGTGGTCGTTCATCAAACACCACATCTCGGCTGACAAAAATCTTCCTTGCCTCAGGATCCCACAACCTGTATGCTTTAGACTCTTCACTATATCCTAGGAAGACACACTTTTTGCTTTTTGAATCCAACTTTGATCTTATTGAATCAGGAATATGTGCATAACAGAAACAACCAAAAATTCTGAAATGCAAAAACTGAAGGCTTTTTACCAGAATATGCTTCTTGAGGAGTCATCCCCTTTAGTGCTTTTTTGTAGCTTTGATTGAGAATGTAGACTGCTGTATTGACTACTTCTGCCCAGAATGAATCAGGCATGTCTTGAGCCTTTAACATACAACGAGCCATTTCAACTACTGTCCTGTTCCTGCACTCAACAACGCCATTTTCTTGAGGTGTATGAGCTATGGTAAGTTTCCTTTTCACACCATGCTCCTTACAGTTATTATTGAATTCTGTTGACAAGAATTCACCTCCTCTATCTGTTTTGAATTTCTTCACTTTCCTTCCTGATTCATTTTCTACATAGTTATGCCATGCTTTAAATTTTTCAAAAGCATCAGCCTTCTCTCGAATGAAATAAACCCACATCTTTCTACTATAATCGTCCACTAACAGCAAGAAGTAGAAAGATCCTCCTAAAGCAGGTGTAGACATTTTACCGCAGAGATCAGCATGTACCAACTCTAGAGGAGCTTGAGATCGATTGCTGGTCTCTCTTGGAAATGCCTGTCGTTGTTGCTTGCCCATCATACAAGCTTCACAAGGTTCCTGCAACTCTGAAAAATGCAGGCAAATGAGCAACCATCCCTCTTCTTTGCATCTCCTTCAAAACTGCAAATCCGAGATGCCCAAATCGTTGGTGCCATAACGTGCTTACATCTTTGTCTTCTGTAGCAGTTAAAGCACTTAACTCATACAAGTTATCCCGTCGTATGCCTTTACCTACAACATTACCTGATGAATCCATGATTTCTGCACCACTCTTATTGAAGTGAACTTCGAGTCCACGATCTGTTATTGCAGAAACTGACAACAAATTTCTTTTGAGTGTAGGTACATAGAGAACATCGGATAACTTTTTCTCAACACCTGGAGAAGTGATAAAAGAGATGGTTCCAGTT